>JASKGO010001715.1:0-20460 GCA_030556065.1 Holobus sp. GC000080
GGTGATGGGGATGCCTACCCAAACACCACTACCCATATCTTGCCGGCCGTGGGGATCGAACCCATGACGTTCGGTTTAGTAACCGGAGTTCGAACCAACTAGACCAGGGGCCCGGCAATTAATAATATTTTTCCCTGTTAATAGTCAATAAAATTTACAAAAAAATAAAATAAAAAATAGAAAAGTTGAATTTTATTGATTACTAACATAGAGTATTTAACAAATTCCAACATGAATGCATACATATCGTGTATAGAGATAGTACGGATGAAAATGATGGGAATGGGCATCATCAGCGAGGCGACTACCATGAAAAAGACAAGCATCAAGGTAATAAAGTTTAGGTGCGCGATGCGTTCAAATGACAGTAATATTAAGAACGATTTGCCTGTCGCTGCAAGAGATGCTCGCCTGATAACCTAATTAAATACTTAAAGTTATATCGTGGGGGCAAATTGACTTTCATGTGGATACCATACTGATATTCCACGTCCCTTTACACTACGACTACACTCTCCACACTCGATGATGGGAGCGAGAGAACACTACTTTTGCTTTTCTCTCTTTTTATAGACGTATTATGTGTATAGACACAGGCGTAATAAAAAGCCTGTTATTAATTATTAATAATTTGTATGTTTTGGGTGGAAGGATCGAAATAATAAAATTGGGCCCTTGTGATTGGCGCCGATCTCGTGGCGCCGTCTCATCGCTACTACCATCGCGTTTCGCTTCTTCTTCTTCTCCTCTTTGCTTCTTCTTCTTTATCTTCTCCTTCGGCTCGCTCTTCTCCTCGTTACTTACTTACTTACTTGGATATTATGTGTACGATATGTTTCTTGTTTTTTATATACCGGGTTGACATTACGAATTGGTGACAATAGTTTTTTATTTTTAAATAATTTAAATTTTTAAGGGTTGTTAAAGAAGTTAGGGATAGTTTTATTGCAGTTTAAAATTTTCTATCAAAAACTACATAATAATTTTGGTAAAATACTCGAAAAAAAAAATGCTTTTTCAAGTTATTTCACTTTGAAAACTTCAAGTAAATAAAAAAATCATAAAGTGAAGTTTTAATATAATTAATTTTAAAGTTAATAATACTTTATTGCAGTTACATTTAGGTAACTGAATTACTGGGTTACCAGTTTTTTATTTTTATTCTAAATAAAATTATACTTTTTAAAGTAAATTTATTTTTCTATTAATTTAATTTACTTAAAAAAGTTTACGAAAGAAAAAAGTTTAAATCCTATAAAAAACAATTTTTTTTTTTTTGAATGGTCTTAAATTCTACTTTACTCTTAAGTTGCTAATACGTAAATAGTATATTACGCAACGAGTAGTGTTGTGAAGGCTTTTATCAGCGAGTGAATTTCGGAGCACCAGCTAAGAGACTCATAATACACGGTTTTCAATACGAAAACCCCAAAAATGACTAAAAAAGAACCAACTTCACCAACATAATATTCATAAGCCACCTGATCTAGTACATTATTTATTACACCCCTAGTGGTGTCATGGAAAGAACGCAACACGTGATCGTAAAACATCTCAGAAAGTAATTGCATTCGCCAAAAAGTGGTGCGATTTTTATACAATTACATAGTGGGTGTACGCAATTATTTAAATAGCTCTAAAGAGGGACCGGGAGATAAGGGAAGAATCCACAAGATGCCGCTTTACAAATTTCATACTTTTCCCTCTTGGAACCGCTGGCCTTCATTATTTATTTATTTATTTTAAACTTATTTAATTAAAATGTCTGCGAAAATCGTATCGAATAAGCATCAATTTTTAAATTAAATTATCCTAATTTATTAAATTAAAAATAATTTTTGCCAATGAACCACTAGCAACTACGAGTAACTTTATAAAATCGTTTTTATTATTAAAAATTTACATTAAAAAATATTTAAATATTCATTTCTTGGTAAATCAGATTTTTATAATTTTTTCATGTTACATGAATCTGGCATCACCCGGTACATAATAAGCATATGTATATATTAGAGAGATATCGGTATTTTCTTTCTTCCCCGAGTTATAACAAACAACTTATGGTACTTTAGTGGTGTACCATGCAAGCGATCCCTATCTCACGTATTATTACCGCTCTCTTACCATACAGACCTGATCTTTTCCAAATTTATCGAGTTACGTCATAATAAAATGATACCGAATTAAAACAACCACTACCACTACCACTTCTTCAGCTGCTAGCTGCTGCTTCTGCTCTTCTCTTGCTGCTGCCGTTCAGCTTCCAACATTACAAATAACCTATAGAAGCTAAGAAGTAAGAATTAAAAAAACAAAAAGCAACAAAAACTAAAATACTAAACAAAAACAAACAGAAAAAGCGCAGCAGCAACGGCAGACAGCAAAGCGAAAAGTCGGGAAACATAATGGGGAGAGAATTTTTGAAAAGTGCGCGGCGGAGCTTTTTCTGCAATGGAGTGGGTTCGTGGGTCGCAACGGTTCACCACTCGCGTTTAATGAACAGCCAACTAATAATAAATATTATTTATTCGTTTATATCTCTCAGATGTACCCATAGAGGTACCTGCAACAGTGCAACTACTACTTTGTACGTCTTTTACTTCATACTCTCTCTTGGGCATTGATTCAAGTGCTTGCGTCTATACTTATTTCTTCTTGCATATGTTCACTATGAATCCTGCATTTGTTTGTGCGTATGTGTTTGTACATCAGTATGTGTGCATCGAACGAAAAGAGAATAAGAAAAAGTAACTAAACTTATTTTATACTGTTGCTTTTGCTTTGCTTCGTATAAAGGTAGTATATTGGTGTGCATGTGTGTGTGTGTGTGTATGTGCATATAGATATATACCGATATATTTTACCATGAGAGAGGGACTTATGAATTCTTTACATGTAAGGCTGAAGGTTAATTTATAACGTGGTGTGTTTCTTCTTCTCTTTCTTTTCGATACGTTCAAGTGTATATGCGCTATCTATGGATTTATAACGTGTACAGGGTGCAAAAGGTGAACTGTTACTTTGCATTGGAAGTTTCATCCAGTCGATGTCACTTCTTTTTTTGTTTCCACTTTTGAATTTTGAATTTCTCTAAGTTCTCTTTTGGTTTATTTGAGAACGCATTTCATTTTTGGTTTCTTCTCTGATTTTGAAGTTAGAACTTAGAATGAAAGAAAAAATAATTCGAATAATAAGAAATTTAAAATTTGAAACTTAGAATTTTGCCAATGAGCCGAATTGATATAAATTAATTTTAAAATGACGATTTCAAGGTTGCAACTAACTAACAAATCTTGATAACTCTTAGAAATTATTTTTTTTTTGTTAAGATGAAAAAAAAAAGACTTCTTTATATGGTGCTAACTTTCAACAAATTAATCTAAAACTAATTATTTTTGCTCAGGTTACAATAGGACTAACACTTTTTGAAATTTGAAATTATTGAATTTGTAAAATAATCTTTTTCAATAGACATTAAAAATAAATATTTTAAAATTTTAATTTGTAGTTAGTTCTTATTTTTAATCATCGCTTTTGAAAATCTATTACAAAAGATTATTTTTTCCAATTTAAAAGGTTTTATTACTAATGCGTTTGTTACTTAATTAAGAAAAAAAAAATGAATAATATTGGTGCATTGCGTTAAAAATTATAATTATAGAAAGAAATAATAATTTTATTTCAGATTTGATTACTTTTGACCAAAAAAATATTAATAAATCTAATCTAATAATTAATTAATTTGTTAACTTATCAAGATATAACATTTTTTAAATAGTACCCAAGTTATCTTTATTTTGAGAGCCCTTTGAAAGTAAATTAAAGAATACAATGCCATTAAAAACCATAAAAATCATTTAAATCAACTGGGCATAGATAAAATATTTAAAAAAATGCTAACTATTATTAAAAATTAAATGTATTTCAAGGGACAGGTTCAATAAAATGCTTTATATGATTAAAAAATTTCATTAGCTGATAGCATTAAAAATAAAGAAAAGACCAGCAGTAACACTTTATTCTTTCCAAACAGTACAAAAACTTATATGGTGGAAATAAATTATTGGGTCCGGTACAGACTCACACTCGCATACACAGATGCCCATGGCCCATGCACACGCATCACATGAATATACCATACTATAGAAATAGTACAGAAAAAAGAAGGAAAACAGGAGAAGAAAAAAGCGCGGTCGGGGGAAGAAGAGAACGAGAGCGAGCTTTATTATAAATGCACACACACACATACACACGCACACAAAAAGCTGGAAAATTTTACGTCTTGTTTTTTCGACTTTATAAATGCGCATACATTTCATTTCTGTCCGCTACATCATAAGTCACGAGAATTCCTCCTTCGTCTTTCTTTTTTCTTCTCCAAGACTTCGCCTTTACTTTGCTTGCTTATTTTCTTATTATTGCCTTTACTTTTACTTTTGCTCTTTAATGCGCAATTTTTGCTATTCTGCATTTGCACTGAAATGCTAATAGAAAACTGCATTCTGCAAATAATTTAGAAGAATAAGAAGAAGAAGACAAAAAAAAGACAAAAGGAAGAGGAATTCTAAAAACGTGTAAAAGAATAACGATTAGAGTGGAAAAACATTGGTTTCCTTTATCTCGCATTCGAATCTATACAGACGCGAGATACACTTTTTGCATTTTCTTCTGTTTCTGGACCTTCTTCTTTCTCTTCTCCACCTCGGTATACGGGCAAGAGCGTTTGAAAAAAGATGCACACCTGGTTCCTCCTCAATGTACGCTGGCTTGCTTCCAAGAAAAAAAATCATTAATTTTCCCTCAAAAAGAAACCTCTTGGACCGTTCTCTAATTCATTTTTTATTTGCCCCTAAAACGGAATATTAAATGGATTTTAATGTGTCGTTGTCCGGCGTTCGAAAAACCCACAAAAAGCGCATTTTTCGGTTGTCCGCTATTATAACTTTTTATTCATTTCTTTCATTTCTTCTTCTTCTGTTTTTTTTTTTTAATAATATATATCATTATAAGAAATTTTTGGTTTCGATATTTTTATTATGCACATAAAGAGTGAAACAAATTTCTAACAGGTATAAACGCTTTGAAGGGCCATTAGATGCGTGCGTGGTGCGTACCGGGGATATACCAATGAAACAAAGTGTAGGTTTCGGTTGGGTTTTCTATAAGCTATAATTACGCTAATCTAATAAAACATCCATCGAGGTGTTTGGTAAATGGTAAAAGACTGGTTATTATTTGTGAGAGAGCTTCCACACGCCCACAATCAGCCTCCTCGCAGCACCCAACGTTTTATAATGCGAGTGGATAGTAGTTTAAACAACGTCCATGGGCATGGGCACTTTTAGCAGATAAAGTGGTAGTTAATAATAATAATGGCCATTTACTTTCAAGATTTATAAGATCTGCCCATCTGCTCAAGTTTTTCTTTTTTCTTTTACATTTGGATTTTTTTTTCTGCGTCTACTGTTTACTTTATTTTTAATTGTTTTATTTTTAGGCCCTCAAAATTTTATTTACATTTTTTTTTTATATTTCTTAAGTATAATATTTTTTTTAATAAAGATTATAAAATGGTCCTTATTGATATAATTACTTTTAGACACTAATTAAGTTACAATAAATGGTATTATTAATAATAAATTACATAAATATGGTACCCAAATTGATGTTAAATTATAGCGAGTTAAAATGAATAAAAAAGGATTTTTCCCTTTTTTAATAATCAGTTTTAAAAAATGTAAATTTTATTTGATCAATCAATGGTAATTTTATTTACATTGTTAGGTATATTTTTTAATAGGGATTATAAAATGGTCCTTTTTGATATTTCGATTTTTTTAATATTAGCCATTTAATATATTGTTAAAAAAGTTACAATAATTAATATTATTAATATTATTAACATTATATTACAATTAATAATATTAAATTTAATAAATATGGAAACAAATTGTTGTTAAAATGGTTTCAATTGAATTAAAAATTAACTTAAAATTTAATAATCAATTTTAAAAAACATCAATTTTATTTGATCAATCAATGGAAATATTTATTTGTGATGAAACTTTTTGAGAAATAAACTTTTCTAATATTTTATTTTTCATTCAATAGCTAAAAGGAATATTATAGAAAAGTATTCCAAAATGCATCAAATACAAAAAAAAAGATACGACAAAAAAGGAGCCAACAGCAAACAGCAAAAACCGACCATAAAATTGAATTAAAAAAGCAGTACACGAGTAAAGTATTCTTGAAGTGAGGGTGTTAAATCAGCAAGCGCTAGAAAATTCAGTAGATTTTCAGCGAGACAGAAAACGTATGTAAATACATTGCTCGTAGATGTAGTGTGTAACGCTTTCAGCAGCTGATCTCGAAATACACTTAGCACCCGCTGGGTTCTTCGTTCTTTAATACGTTCTTTACATTAGGTAATACCTATATACTTACATACATTTACACAAATATTATGATACATACATACAAGCTTGCATGTTGCTCACATGGACAAAAAATATGTATTATGCATTCATGTAGAACAATGTTCATATATTTTTAGAAAAATATCAAATGATACCTCTAAAATAGACAGACATTCATTTCAAATCATAGGGTTTTTTAAGTAAACGTTGATAAAGGTTTGATAATAAAATTTTCAGTTGTTATTTCGTTAAAGGTAGACTAGATGTTTTTTTTTTGTGTGTTGAGAGCACACCAGGCCGCCCACGCTCTATGCTAATTTCACTAATTAATTATACTGCGTAACGGTCAAAAAAGCGGAATATAGGTGCACCTGTTTTTGTACTTTTCTTTCTGCTGTTTCTTTAAAGTTATTGTAACCCTTTTTATAAATTTGCTTTCTTTCCTTTGTATTTTCTGAATATCTTTTCGTTGAGAACTTTTCAGTTAGTACATAGGTTTCTAATGTTAGTTTCGTGTGTTTATTTATATTAAAGTGTTGTTTATAAGACTTAGGGAATTAAATAATATTAGGACTTTTTTCAGTATTAATATTTTTTCCTGGCTCAGCAGAGAAGCAATTTAATAGTGTTGGTTATTGCATCAAAAATTATTTCTTTTTATTCAGTTATTCTAACACTTTTTTTTGCAAATTTGTTTTCTTCTTTGGATATTTTTTTTTATTCCGTTTTTAGTAAGGGTATAGTTTCTAACATCAATTTTATTTTCTTTAATTGCGATTAAGAAAATAAGTAATATTTATAAAAACTTAATTTTCGGTTCAAATATTTTTCTTGTGAGTGTTGATAGTAAATAATGCGTTGATGGCATTGGTTTTAAGTACATAAAGAGGGAATATTGTTAAGGGCAAAAATTGTTAAGTAAAACTAGTTTTTTTTTTAGTCAGTTTCATAAAATTTTCAAAAAATTGTTGTCACAATGCTTTACAAATGTTCAAAAGTTTTCATCACCCCAGTTTTTAGTTTTTGTAAATCTGTCCTGATAGTTTCAAAATATGATTCAATTTCAATCCAGAACCAGAACCATCTCTCAATCTCTTTGGTTCTTGTGATGATGAATTTACGAACTTTAAAAAAAAATCCCATGCTGTTTATGTTTCTAAAGAAATTCATCGTTTATGTAAAATTCCGTAATTTCTGTATTTCGAGGACTAAATGAGTTAGCAATATGGTTCTGATAGGAAATTATAGGGATTTGAAAGCGCTAATAAGAAAATAAAAAGATTTTTTTATTTTCCTCAGAAGATATTCAACGTTTTGGCGAAATTTCGTAATTTATATATCTAGAAAACTAGAGGAGCTGTGAGAAGTTTTTGGCAGGAAAAAAAAGAAAGGTTTTTAAAGCGCCAGTAGGAAAATAAAAATTGAAATCAGAATATTTTGAGAAAGTTTAAAAACAAATCAGCAAACATAAAAGATGGGGATGCTCTTAAAGTTTTTAAAAATACAGTAATAAATTCAGATAATTTTATTTTCAACAAAATATTGATCTTTTTAATCACATTAATTTCTTTCCAAAAATATAATCTCAAAAAATCAGTACAGCATTTTTTAACTACACAAATTTTTAGCCAAACAGAGTCCTGCAATAAAATTAATTGCCATTTAAATCTTGAAAAAATGCAAAAACCACTGATTAAACTTGATAACTCAGAAAGTCAGAAGCAAAGTAAAAAGGACCAAGAAAGAAGAAAAAAGAATCCGATATATAATATAATAAAACAAAACGAGAAACAATAAAAAATGACAGAGAAAAACTAAAGATATGTGTGTGTGTGTGTGTTTCACGGCAGAAGAGAGAAAAAGGAATCTTGGTAATTATAATTTATTCATAAATTTATAAACATTTTTTATTTGTGCGCGTTGAGTCTAGACTAACTAAAGGGAAATTTATAGTCCGGACCCTTTTTCTTTTTCTTGTTGGTCGAACGCGGAGCATAAGATATTTCATCTTCTTCTTCTTCAGCTTCAGCTTGTGTTTTTAATCGTTTTGTTTTCTTTTACACACGAAATATGCCCCGATGCATTTGGCTGTATGTGTGCGTACTGTATTCGTGCATGTGTGTGTTTGTGTGCGTGTGTGTGTGTGTGTGTGTGTGTGTGTGCGTGCGTGATGTTGAACAATGTCTGGAATGTTGGCCGAACGAACAACGCATTAACATAATATACTTATTATAATATAAAGTTTTCGGCCACGCGACTACGGTGATTAATTATCCCTTCGTACTTAACTTCCAATATAACAAAATTCCTCCCTTAATTAATTATTACCACTACCATGGCACACATTCTATCTCTATATCTTTACGTATTATCATCGTCTTCACTATATATTACATAAATAAATCTATTTATCTATTAATAAAAATAAATTGCGAGACAATTTCCAAATATAAACTCTTATCTTTACGGTGTATTTATTGTGTATTATGTGGTTGCGGTAGATGCGGGGGTGCAGATATTTTATTTAACTTTGCTAACCGATCACTGGGCAGTGGGTGCGATACGTCAAATGTCCATCAAATGGACGACCAACGACCACCCAACGGCTTCCCGAAATTTAACTATTATTTCTTTTTGTAGCAATACTAGCAACTATATAGCAACCCTTCGTTCAGTTCGGACGATCGGTTTCAATTAAAAACAGAGTTCGCATAAGGGATGCGCGCAAAACACTCATAACTCATTCTCCGAACAATAACCCGCTTATTGTTTCTTATTGCAATGGAGGGTCACGTGTCTGATACATATTCTTTTTTTTTTCATTCGTTTGTTAAACGCACTCGACTTTATATACAGGGGGTTGTTTTTGCTTTCACTTACTGTTGTTTTTTCTTTTCTGTGCATTTGAAATGTTTTCTCAAAATATATTTTTACGTAATTCAAATTAAAAATTTGATTTTACTATTTCAGTAAATTATTAATTAATTTTTAGTTGTTAATAATTGTTTTTATTTAGTTTCCGTTGATAAATGATAAAATGTATTTCGCATCTAAAACTAATTGCTAAAAAGCAATTTGTTTTAGATGCGAAATAAAGGAGTAAATTTGTTTTTTTATCTATGTGCTTAGGTTGTTTTGTTTAAACAAGCTAAGGAAAAATATTTAAATGTAACTCTTATTTAAAATGATAAAATTACTATTTTAGTTTAATTATAAATTATTTTTCGGTCGATGAATATAATTTTTATCAAGTTTCCATTGAAAAATTAGATAATTATTGAAATAACAATTACTTTTTGATATGAAATAGATTTTTAAATTATTTTTGAGTTTAATTTGGTTTTAGTAAACTGTAGAAATTAAATTAAAAAAAATTTCAATAGTTAAATTGATTTTAAAACTTGATGCCTAAGTTCTCAAAATGATTTTGGGAAAACTGTTTAATTCTCTTTAATTAAGAGATTAACAGCATTAAATTTTATTGTTAAAATTAAGATTTTAATTGATTTATTAAATTATTTCTTAATTAACTAAATATACTACATTTATTTCAAATAATATTCAAATGAAATTTTTAAAATCCTTTTTGTAAAATGATATCAAAAATTTTAAAACCTAATTTATTAAATAAATTACATAAGAAAATTTCTAGAAAAACTCAAAACTCTCAAATGTCTTCATAAAATAATTCCGTTTTCAAATTATCATTTCAATAATGTTAAACTACAATAAACCTTAAAAATTGTTTTAAAAAGTTCACAAAAAACTGTTTACAAAAAAGGTTTCTTTAAATTTATTGTTTTGTTTAATGTTACCAACTAAAATAAAGTTAAAAAAAATAATGCAAAATGCACAATTTGCCTAAATATTTATTATAGTTTTACAAATGTTTAAATTTAGTTTTGAAGCTTTAAAAATTAGATAAAAAATTTTCAAACGTTTTATTGTTTTAAATAAAAAAAAATTCTTTTTAACTGCAACTTTGCACACAGAAAACAGAAAAAAAAAACAATATGAATCCATTATTTGAAAATCCGATAAAAGCGAATAAGAAATAATAAGTACCCACTACCCTGTATTTATTTATATGATTGGGGGTGCTTATTCATTACATCAGCAGTGAAAGCAAAGCAAAGCAAACGCGACGCATATTTTTATGTGATGTGTGTGGGCACTATTGTCGCATAGAAGAGGGATGTAATGATTCGGAAGGAGATGCGGTGGTGGTGTGGCGCCACGCACATTCACAACACACACACACACACTATATACTATATTTGGAGAGAATATGGTGCACCCTGCCTACCCCATAATTCATACTGTAATGTGACAAACGATTAAGTGCACTAAGGAGGAGAACTATGGCGTTCATAAACACGCGTATTTCACCCACTCTCTCCTCTCTCTACTACTCACACACTGCTATTCATACTATATGTTTTATACAATATTGTAAATAATATACAAGAGGTCAAGTACATATATGTAGAACTTATGTGTGTGTGTGTTTGTGCGTGCACATGACCGGAAAGGAAAAAGCGGGGAAACGCGGCGAAATCTCTCCCCTTCGATTACCTATTAATCGGCACATCGAATCTGTTCATTCTCTTTTTCAAAGGCCGTTAAATGCACAAATAAACATTATATTGTATATAAGTTTTTTTTTCAATTCTTAAAATAGTTTTTCTTTACAGTGTGCTTAAGAAAACTTAAAAAAAAAATCTCTTAGTTTTGGTTTTCAAGAAAAAGAAAGTAAAAAAGTTTCACTATAGTTTATGTTATTAAACTGTACCGTCAGTTTCGTTTTTTATGTTTACGAAAATTGAAACATTAATTATTTTGGCTAAGATCATCTTCGTCCTTTGATGAAGGACACAAAGAGACATTAACGAGTTCGGGGCGTGCGAGTGACATATCGCTGGAGAGGTGCATTTGCGGAGGGTGATCCGGGGGCGCAGCAATTGCTTTCGGAAGGAAACGGCCGTTATCTCTTATTTGCGAATGGTCCTGTATAGGTTACCACGCGTTTATGAGCAGCAGAAGGAGCTGCAGCCGCAGCAGCAGCAACAGCATCACCGTAGTGACCATAGTATAGCAGAAGATGCTCAGTGTCTTTTATTTTTTGTTGCGTGTTGCTGTTGTTTGCACACTCATCGTGACTGTGCGAAAGGGAAACCTTCGCCCAGGTAATACCCGAAGGATAATAGCGAATTCATTTATTAATAATAAATGTTTGGTAATTTATCATTTTTGGGAAATGAAAAATCGCGTCTCATGATGAATTAATTATCGGAGGATTCCAAGCTCTCTCTCTCTCTCTCTCTCCATATAGCTTCAGTATTTTTCTCCTCGATTATGGTGTGCAGACCTATTTAAATGCGCGCACACTTTTGTTGCGTTTTGCTTTTTTTAGGGATGCTTTGTTTGTGAAAAATGTAATGTAACATTTTTGCAAAATACAAAAGTTGTATAACTCTTGTTTGGTTTTTTCCTTAAAATCTGCTAAATGCAAATGGAATGGCAAATAACCGTTCTATTAATTCGCAATCATCAAGCTGTAAAACTTAAAAAGCAAAACACTTCTTTGCCTTTTTCATACTACAAATACCAATTATTTGTTTTCAGTATTTGATTATTTATTTATTCAGTAGTAGGAAAAATATAAACTAAAATTATTAGGTGACCCATGAAAAGATCCTATAATTGAAATAAATTTGAGAAAGAAGACTTCAAATGTTAAGATTTTAATTTCATATGAACAAAATTTTACTTTTTTATATTACAAATAACTGTTCTTTGTTTTTCACTATTTGTTTTATTAATTTAGTAAGCAGTAGGTATAATATTTACAAGATAACCCTTAAAAAGATCTTAAAAAAGGAATAAATTTAAGAAAATAATTTTGGAAAATTCAAATAAATAAGAATAAATTGCAACACAGCTTAACGCTTTTAATTTCATATACCAATTATTTGTTTTATTTTTGTATGATTTCAATTTTGTATTTACGATAGGTAAACTATAAACCACCTTTTAGATTGCCTGATAACCCATATGAAGCTCCCAAAAAGAAATAACATTGAAAAAAGGGACTTCAAAGGAGAAAATTTTAAATTTCCAATAAATAAGATGAAAATAAAAATAAATATTTTTTGACAGATAAATGCAATAAGACTAAGTAGAAATACGAGTGGTACTACTATATTCATGTATCACGTATATATAGGTATGTATTATATTATATGTATGAAGATAAAGTGGTATAGAGTATATAGGAGGAATATGAAGCATGGGATGCGATAAATTCGTTTCGTGTTCGGTTTTCTTTGATTTATCCTATGAGATCCTTGCTGGAATTTCGTTCCCGAGCAATAATTTCGAGGTGAAACTTAATTACCGGTGCAATCATATATCAAATAACTTGTATATATCTGGCTGTCCCACTCGAGTCGACTAGACGTGTTGTTCTTTCTGCGCTCTTTTATTCTCTCTTCTCTTTGCTCTTTGCTGTGCTGTGTGTAATGTGCTCCAACAGTCCAACCGACCAACCAACGTCCACTAAATGCATTTATATTAACGCATATCTGCATTCCTATACAGGGTTATTTAAATTTTTCTCGTTTTTTTTCCTTCACCTAGTTTTCCTTTCAATTTTTTTATTTATAAACACAAAGAATTTTAAAAATTATACAAATATATCTTTAATTTTTGGAACATCTCTGATTTATGGGTTCATTAGAATTATTTGCCATAGAAAATAAATATTTTAGAAAATTTTTAACAAATCTTCAAAAATGCATTGCTATAACTGCTAAATAATTGTATTTTATTTCATTCCAAATAAATAAATATTTTTGGATTTGAAAATGAAAAAGAAATGAAGAAAAAATGAAAGAAAACTTAATTTATTGGTTGAATAACCCTGTAAAGACTATGCAAAGTGTTGGTACCTATATTGAAGCACGCTATATCGGACAGGTGTAAAGGAGTGATGACAACAGCAACCGAACTCTGACCCCAAAGGATAATAATGAGTGCAGCGCGCCACAAGAACCACACCTAAAATACCATCGTAAATTTTTGCTTTTCCATTGCGACATCATATCATTCACCACCAAAAATCTTACTTAATTCTTCATTATTTTTTTCTACTATTTCGATATTTTATTTTCGAATCTACGAGTAATTAATTTCAATTATAAAGGTAAAAACAAGTAAGGCTATTTGAATGTAGTTAAAACTCACGAGAAAATAATCTAAAACAAAATATTAAATAAGCAGCATAAGACGAAAAAGAAGAATAAAAAGCAGAAGAAGACGAAGCAGAAGATGAAGAAGAAGAAGACGAAGCAGAAGATGAAGAAGAAGAAGAAGAAGAGTCCGTCTGTCTGAATGTTGTGCTCTTTTGTTTGCTACGTGCGTTGTTTGTGACGTTGTTACAGATCGATCATCAATCAATATTCATGTATAGAGGGAATAAAACGCTGAAGCAACCACCACTATGCATCATCAATAACGCTAATAGTCTTAGGGACTTTAAAATGCCTCTCTTACGACGAACAATGCGCTCGTTCTTTTTCCTTTTCGCATTTTCAGCCAGATTAATTGCGTTTTACAATCGGTCAATCGTAAAATTGAAATACTATTGCTAATTTCTAAGCGGTCTTTTGTGTCTTTCTCTTTCATTAGACATTAGCTTTCAATAAACCTATACATTGGATTCATGCTTTAATAAATTGGAATTTGTTTATTGTTTTTGTTTAATCAAGCAATGATGCTTTGATAAAATTATTGGGGAGCTTTAATTAATTTCTAAAATAATAATTTCATTAATAATTTTTTTTATATAAAAAATAATGATTTTTTTATTGTAGATCATTGTATACTCAATAAGGGTAAAGAGTAAAATAAATTGGAAAAGCTTGGCTTCCAATAAAAGTGTCTCGAACCTTTAAAGGATCAATAAGTAAAAAATGCAAATTCGGCTTTGTTACTGATGCAAGTAATATGTTATGCAGGTAACATCTATTATACGATTTGAAAAGTTAAGATTAATGACCGTCACGATCTGATTCGATAAACTAATGAACTATTGTGTTTCGTAAATAGCATTATTATTATTTTTTGTTCTGCGCGTTTCCATATTACCTCTATACCATCTCCCATAACTTACTTTACACTTTACAACACACAGAACAGAAGATTCAAAACATACGAAAGTGATGACCAGAAAAAAATAATTACATTTGTCCATTACTTCGCATAATACGACTGAAACTGTTAAAGTTTCGGTTGTGTTTGTCTTTAATTACACAACATCGGTATACTATGTGTAGTATAGATGTGAAGACAAGTCGTGTAGATTGTAAACTATAGAGTGTAGACTGTAGAAGTAAAATGATAGTACGTTTGATAAGCGCGCAAGCAAGAAGGTCTGCAAGTTCTAGCATGTCAGAGTCAGTAAGTCATCTGGGAAGAGCCGGAGGCAACAGCAAAGTGAGTGTAATAACCGTCGATAAAACCCCTCATTAAACCGTGTACACACTTCAGAGACAGGCGGCACGTGGCCAACTGCGTCCGACAGGTCAGAGAAACAATCATCCACCTCGCGCACCCTTCCATCCATTTCGCTCTCGCTGTATACTCTCGTATATCGTAGTGTATGCGCCTCCACCTCCGCCGCCGCCGCCGCGGCCGCCTCCGCTACTGAAATTATTACTATTAAAACGGGAGCTTTCATTTGCTTTCATTTGCTTTCGTTTTTGTAGGATGTATTTGCTTTCGTGCCAGTTCTTAGAGGGGTTGTTTTTGGATACATTTTGTTTTTGCTTTTGCTTTTTTTACTTTTTTATTTAATATTTCAAATTACTGATTTGTTTGGAATTGATTTTTGAAAAATTTCGGGGGTGATTGAACCAGTCCGATAAAATATTTCTAACTTCTAAGCTGTTTAGAAATTTACAATTTTCAGTTTAGCATTTTATTCATGAGAGAAGTTGTTGGTAATCTTTTCAAAATGGTGGTGTTTCCGATTTTACCGGATATGTCATTACCTACTTTATTATTTAAAAGTTATAAGTAGAAGTTTTAGATCAATTTTTTTTTAAATAATTTTCATGTAATAGCAGGTTGGGCAATTAGAAATACCTCGGGCTTTCATCGATTAGCGAAATAAAAAATATATCATTCCATTAGAAAAAGATTTTTCCTTGTAATTATTTAGAATACCAAAAATATTTTGAGAATTAGTTAATTTTAATAGTTTTCATGTAGTGTTGCACTTCAATCTGGAGAAAAATTAATAATATTGGTTTATTGTTTGAAAGTTTCGACCTCTCAAAGATGTCCAACAATTTTTAATTCATGACAATAAAAAAATAATATCTCAAACTGTTAATAAGATATCAAAATTAAATATCTAAAATAGTTATTAAGGTATATAAAATTTAAAATCGTACCTAAATTATAATTTTGTTTTAAGGACTATTTAAAAGTAAAATGGAAAATATAAGGTGTTGTTTAAAATAATGAAGTTGGTAACGACTTCCGATATAACCGGAATTAGTAATTATACAGTATTTACAATTGAAACGACGAATTTTCCTTTTGTGGTCACTAGCAATTATAAACTTTTGAGGTCACCAACATTTATAATTAGTTGCAATTTCGTATTTTTATAATAAAAATTCATCTGGATGTGCATTGTGCATAGAGTATTGTGCGCTATATTCGTGAGTACAAAGGGTAATATCCATGCTCGTTAATTACTCGTACTCTTTACGCTGGTACTCGCAAAAATACTCGCTGGTATTACCCTTTATAACCCAAATTGTTGGGTTTAATCGCTCACTCTGTACTTTTTTGGATAATCAAAACACAAATAATTTAAAAAATAAATTTATTTAAAAATCAAATGAAGACAACATTAATACGATATAACAATTAATATAAATTTAGCAAAAATAATTTTTATCTCAATTGAAAAAAAATTAAGAAATATTAAATTAAATATGTGCTATAAGAGTAAGAACTAAGAAATGTTTATGAATAAAGCGGAGTATCTGTTTTTCCGCGCGTCGCGTTCCGGAGGCAGCTTTAAGGGGAGACACTTTGGGGTAACATCGGTGACGGCGACGACGACGACGGTATCCATGGATACTCTTCGCAGCGGGAGGCGGAGCAATCGATATCAAACCATCAAATACGCCATATCACAACCATCGTGTTGGTATCTTTCGCTGGATAAACACGCGAAATACAATTTATTTTACGAATATTCCTCTTCTTCTTCTTCTTCTTCTTCTACTTCTTCTTCTTTGCTCGCAAATACACTTTGTCTTATTTATCCATTCATACATATATTCGAATATTCAAATAAAAGACTTATTTCTCTTCTTTATATAACAACTTCCCTTGCTCTAAAAAAAAAAAACTTTGCTTTTACTTTATTTTTGTTTTGACCTTTTTGTTTGTTCTTTAAAGTGATTTGTTGCCGTGATATGTAATAAGTACTTATTGATTATAAAGTCATAAGTTATTAATAAGTCTAAGCCTATAACATCCATTATGGCGTAACGAGATCGCAATAAAGTTTATTGTGCGTTTTTTTATTCAGTATTAGAATTTTCAATATACAGGGTGCTTTTTTTCTTTTTCTGTTTTTATTATTTTTATTTTAAAATGCTTTTGAATTTTATTCTTTAATTTAATTATTTATTTTTAACTATTTAAAAGTTATTTACATGCAGTTTTCGATTACAATAATTCTAGTTAAGTTTTCATGAAATTCTTAGAGATAAATATTACCTGATATAGAGTTTAAGCTTCATTTAAGTATTTCATAAAGAAATTACCTTTATTTTTTTATTTTTTTTAAGATACATTTTTAATTTCGATTTCTTATTTTGAACGAAAATGAACATTTTTTAAAGAATTTTCTTACAAAATGATATTATTTTATTTAGAATTGTTTAATTACCATCATTAAAACTTTTATAAATTACTACTTTGAAAAGTACTAGGCCTCAATACGGAAAACTGTGATTTTCACTTAAAAAAATGATTTTATTTTTTAAATTTTCAGATTTTTACATAATGCCTTAATGTCCCCTGACCTCAACACAAAAACTTTTCATTCTGATCTTTAGTATTCGTTTCCGGAATCAAAAGTCAAGGGAGGTGCAAAAATATCAAATAATTTTTCACTTCCTCCTGGAAATGAAACTCATTCAACGTCCAAATTTGAATTTTTTGGTATAGAATAGTTCCTACTAAAGGGTGCCAACTTAGGAGAATAGTAACGATCTCTGTTCAAATTTTAACAAAAAACCAACAGTTTTTCCCAAATTCAAATTGAAATGTACTTCCTAAAAAAACAAGGAAGATTCAAATCATCGAGCGAAATAAATTACTTGAGGTAATAAGTTGAAATTGGTCAAATGTAATAATTACTCTTCTGTCCAGAAATATTCAATTTCTGCTGATTGGAAGGCTAACTATTTGTCAGGTTGAGAAATTTCCAAACTACCCTTATCTAATAAAGACAATAAAACCTGTAATTCAAATAACAAAACATATTGTTGACTTTTAATTTTTTTCTGACAGAATTTGCATTTGAAGCAATATAATTTCTCTTCGAAAGAATTAGCTTATAAAACAATAATAAAAAAAAGAACTTTACAATATACCCATATGAATTTTTATAGGAGGATACCATGTACGAAAGGAAAACCAAATAAATCTGAAATACCAATTTACATATTAAGTGCATGGAAATTTATTTATATCTATAGTCGTAGAAGCAAGAAGAATGAGCAAGAGCAAGTTATATGTGTTTTCTAAGGGATGATCCTGTATGGTCGATACGGGCCCAAAACACATTTATAGCTGTTGTACACTATATTATTATAATAAAGAACGAAGCGGTAGTAAATTAATATCATACATTCCATGGTTATTTATATCTCTCGTGTGTTGGCAATATGTTACATGTATTAATCCAATAAATAAATATGACCGCTATAAATCGCCGTCTCCATAGAGTCTCTCTTTCACCGCACACTCACTTCCACCAACCACTTCTTCATCTTCTTCCATAGTACACACGTATACCGATTGCACTGTTTTTGTGTTTGAGTGTGTAAGTGCAAGTGTGTGCGTGTATGTAACTCCACTTCTTATTAACTCCACATTCGTCGTCTTCTTCGCTTTTGCTCTTCTTCTCCTTCTTCTTCTTCTTAGCATCTTCTACTATACTTCTTGTTGTTGCTCTCTTTGCTCTCTCGGACAGTATATGTATATGGAAGAGTGCAAAGCATCATCATCATCATCATCAGCAACGGCAACAGCAGCAACAACATCGGTTCTCGTACTTTCAGCTCTTCCACTATATCTTTCTGCTGTTTCTGCTGTATACGTAGGCACATATTGCTTATAGGTGCATATAGGTAGGTACATTTATATAAATGGAATGAGTTGTGCATGATGAGGTCCTTCCTTCGATCGTTTTGCAGCAGCAGCCATACGTTGGCTGCCTGTGCTGCCTCTTAAGAGGAACGGAAAACAAGGACGATGCGAAGAAACTCGTGTCTTACACGCTAACTTAAAAGCAATTACTAACGAGTTTTGCCTGATTATTTATACGGCTCTTTACGTGCTTGACGACGGCCAAAGAGAAGCACAGACGAGGAGTTCAGAAGGAGCAACATATCGTTTTTAAAGATTATAAAATGCGTTTTGTGCCGATTGGCAGTCTTCTGCCTTCATTGCTCATCGCCTTTCATTGGTTGCTTCTTCTTTTCGGCCATCATTAGCTGTAGCTCCTGGAGCAATGCTTTCTTTTTATAATTGTCTAATATCTGAATTTGATGAAGTTGAGAAGTAAATTTGTGTAGAAAAATGAATAGTTAAAAATGAAAATCAAATTTTCATTTTGTGTATTTAGTAATTTTAATTTTCCATTCTTCATAACAAGATTACTCGATCTTAGATATTTTGAAATCATTTACTTTGGTTTTTTATATGTTATATGTAGTTAAAAACTACACTTACATAGTAGTCCTCATTTCATTTACATTTTCCAAAAAGTTATGACTTAAATTGATTAAAAACGGGATAGCCACGTAACAAATATAATTTAATGTATTAAAATAACAATCAAAGAAGAATATTTCAACTAAGATTTTCATTTTATTAGTCAATTAAAAGTAGTTAACTTTGTCATTAAAAAGTTGTTTCAAAATCTTTATTGTCAGCTCTGTAATTCCATATTATTTGAAGAAGAGAACCGAAGAAACTTTTTCAATGAAAGCTTATTGTGAATTTTGATCATTATTTTTATTAAAAATTAATATTATGGAAAACTGAGGTTTTCGACTGGATTTTTTTTTCGTTTTTAACTGAAATTTACCGAAAATTAAGTTCAATTTTAGATGATCAAAAATGTTACTGCAGTTTAATAATGAATGAGTGAAATAACTGATTTTTTTCTCTTTAAATCAAATTAATAGATATAGATTACAACTAAAAACCTTGAATACTTAATAAATGATAAAATAAATGTAAAACAAACACAAAGTATCAAAAAGAAAAAAAATCGATTACATCTACAGAACTAGCCAATAAAGAAAAAACTACCCCCCAAAAATTCGGTGGAAACATTTGGTAAAAGAAGTAGGTATCCAATACACGTGTTGGAAAACACAATTGGAAATCATTAAGATAAGAGGATCATCTGTTGTTATTATTATTATTACTATTATAGGAGAAGAATGATAAAATTTAAGCAAGATAGAATCGAAGATGGAAAAATATAGGGGTTGCAGCAGCGTTATTTAACCGATGTAAACTAAACCCTATTCATAGATCAGTATTTTATCTATATGCGTATAACGTTGCGTCATGCGATAAAGATCTTCCTTTTTGTGAATATCGTTCGTGTTTGTTTGCCTGTACTATTTGTGTTTGTGTGGAATAAATTTCAATATGACTTAATTCGATCCCATTAGCTTCTTATACAAACACATACTACATACATATACAT
>JASKGO010001724.1:0-12842 GCA_030556065.1 Holobus sp. GC000080
CCTACCTGTTAAAATAATTATTGAAATGCAATGAAAACTATAAAAAACAAATAAAACTTATTAAAAATAATAAAAACTAATCCTAACAATTAAATTAATTACAAAAATTCAATGAAAAATATAAAAAACAATTCAAAAGCTATTAAAAATGATTAAAAAAACAATCCTAACTAATAAAATAATCATCTAAAGGCAATGAAAATTATAAAAAAACAATTCAATAGTTCTGAAAAATAACCAAAATCAACTCTAACTGTTAAAATAATTACTGAAATACAATAAAACGGGTAAAAATCTTATTAAAAATAATTAAAAAACTACCCTAACTAATAAATTAATTATTGAAATGCTTTAAAAAGTATAAAAAACAACTTAAAACTTATTGAAAATAAAAAACCCTAACTAATAAATTTGTTGCTGAAATGCAATGAAAAGTATTTTTTAAAAAACATTCAAAACTTTTTAAAAGTAATAAAAATTAACCTTAGCTATCAAAATAATTACTGAAATCAATTGAAAAATATAAAAATTAAATCAAAACTTATTAAAAATAATAAAAAGCAACCCTAACTAATAAATTAATTACTGAAATGCAATAAAAAGGGTAAAAAACAATTTAAAACTTGAAAAAATAATAAAAATTAAGTCTAAAATTAATAAAAATTAAGTGTTGTATTATCTTACTTGAAGTATTTTACTAATAAAAACCTAATAAATTAATTAAAAATTTAACTTTTTTTTTTTATATAAAAATTTGATTGCTGCGTTTTTAGTGGCGGATGAGGGTAAAAAATAGAAAACATTTGAAAATTACTCGAAAATCAACATTGCTTCAGAGTAACTGACACCCAGTCTGAAGAGAAACTCGGCGAACAATTGTGGCGGCATTAGAAATTCGGGAAAACAAAGCGAAAGAAATTCCGAATAGAGGAACATTTGGCACTCTTCTAAACCGGAAGCGAAAAACGTTGCATCGAATAAATTCACGTTCTTCTTAATCAAACAATCGCTGGTCATTTCCACAAAGTTCCCGCACACTTCGATCTCCTCGGGGAAAAACCGTTTGGATTGGAATAATTGCTGCGAGCTTTTCGGAAACACGTCCAGAATCAAAGACGAACAAATCGACTTTGCCCTATAATATTTCAGAACTTCTTTTTCGTTTATCCATTGGCATTTTGAAAACTGTTTTTTTTTTTTAATAATAATAAAGAATTATTAAAAAATGATAAGACTTACTTTACTGTTTGATTTATTTTCTTCTATTAAATTAGTCGATGGCAATCGTACGACAACAACCAAATTAAGAACATAATCTTCTTGGTCTTCGTTGCCGGGAATATAGCACTTTCTTATTTTAAAAATTTCCGAATTTTTCGCATTGAGTTTTTTGCTAATCTTTTAAACAATTGCAAATGTTATTAAAAGTATAAAAAATAAAATAATAGCAATTTTGATTAAAAAAAAAAGTGTGATGATACCTTTGAAATTTCAGAATCTACAAATAATTTCCAAGAATTTTCCCTTGGGAAAATTGATGTAACCAAAGACACCAGCTGTATTTCTTCTGTGGTAACCTCAGCAAAAATTTTGTTTTCACTCACAACAATTAAACAAATCGAATCAGCAATAACATCCATTTTGTAAATTAAACGACTGAAAAACGACTTATTTGTCACAATTTGAAATTTCAAATATGCCAAAATTACAAAAAAAAATAACAAAAGGTTTATTCCATGAAAAAAACAAACTGATTATGCTTTAAAAAACATTATTACTTCCTTATTTTTTCTAAATGCCATTAAAATCAAAAGAATATATCATCAGAATTTTATTTACAATATTTTATTCAAATTTATATTAAAAAAACCATTACCATTAAAAAAATTAAAGTTTTAAAAAAATTTCAAACTGGATGACCAAGGAAACAGTTAATGTGACCATCGTTAGATGGCGCTCTACATAAAACAAAAATAACCTCAAAATATATAATATAACTTTAAAGAATGGTGTTACTAGTTGATAAATACCGTCCCAAGGACCTGCAAAACCTAGATTACTTAAAAGACCAAGCGGAGAACCTGCGAAAACTAACAAAACAAGGCGATTTCCCGCATTTACTGGTTTACGGTCCCCCGGGAGGCGGCAAGAAAACCCGAATTATGTGCCTCCTAAAAGAGCTTTACGGGCCTGGCGTGGAAAAACTACGAATGGAACGCATGAACTTCACCACACCGTCCAACAAGAAACTGGAAATCATGGCTTTGAGCAGTAATTACCACATCGAAGTGAACCCCTCAGATGCTGGACTCTACGATCGAATCGTTGTAATGGAATTAATAAAAAACGTGGCGCAATCGCAGCAATTGGACGTGGTAGGCCAACGCGAATTCAAAGTGATTGTCCTAACAGATGTAGACGAATTAAGCAAAGACGCCCAGCATGCTTTGCGTAGAACCATGGAGAAGTATATAAAAAACTGCAGAATTATTCTCTGCGCTAATTCCACATCCAGAGTAACACCGGCCATTAGGTCCCGTTGTTTAAGCATAAGAGTACCAGCGCCCAGCGCTGAAACAATTATCAGTATTCTCAATAACGTAGCGAAAAAGGAAGGACTGACTGTACCAGCTGAACTGGTGCTCTCCATTTCCGAAAAATGCGATAGAAATTTGCGCAGAGCTTTGCTAATGTTGGAAGCCGCTAAAGTGGAACAGTATCCCTTCAGCAAGGACCAAAAAGTGGCGGAACCCGAATGGATTGCCTTCATAAAGAAGACGGCTCAGGCAATCACGCAGCAGCCGAGCATTCAAACGCTGGGAAAAGTGAGGAACATGCTCTACGAATTAATTATCCATGGAATACCGTCGCATATAATCTTCAAGACGTTGCTGTGTGAACTGTTGAAGAACTGCGACATGGCTTTAAAGGAGGAAATCGTCAGCGAAGCCGCTTGTTACGAACACCGAATGCAACAAGGAAACAAAGACATTTTCCACTTTGAAGCATTTGTTGCCAAGTTCATGTGCATCTACAAGAAGTTTCTGGAAGATGCTCTTCACGATTTCTAATTTTAATCCCTTTAAGAGTTAAAATTTCAGTTTCGGATTATGAAAATGTTTCTCACTTGTTCGCTTGTTAATTAAACATAAATTTGTCAATTATTTAATAATAAACTTTTTTCACTAAAAGAAGCATCGCTATTGCACTTCTTTTTTAATAAAATTATTTGTTTTTAGTTATTTACATGGAACAAACTATTTATACAGGGTACCAATGGTTATTTCATTATTAATTTTTAAAGTTATTGCTAAAAATTAATAAAATTGCAATTTCTAATCAAACTGCTAGCGGAAAAACAATGACATTTTTATCTAATGGAAGATTTTTATAAATTGATTAAAAAATAATAATAATGGCTGTAATAATTGTCTAAAATCCTAAAGACACCCTGTTTTAACACTGTACGTACGGTTTTCAGCATTGCTAGTCTCGATTAATGGCCGTGGCCGGAAGAGAACTGTGCTTAGGTTTCATCTTATTGGTGAAAATCTTAATGCATCCATTAAAATCAGCCGAAATAAGCACGTAACCGCCGCATCCCTTCACGTGTTGCTCAACCATCGGATCCTGATTCTAAAAACCACAAAAATTATTACATTTATCCTTTCCACAATATCTACAATATCAAAAAAGGAAAAAAATACCTTTTTAAATTCATCATTTTGGAAATTCTCATCGTTGTTGCACTCCTCGTGCATTTTTATAATGTGATCCGGATTGGGGGCAAATATAGCGCAAGTAACGGTGGCATTGTGCGCTTTAATAGCCTCCCAGAAATCGTTTCGATCCCTACGAACCGACGAAAACTTTGAATAATCATGGTTCGTCTTCCAAATATAAATATCGCGATTCTCGCTGCCGCTTATAACGTACTTTCCATCGTGACTAAACGACGCCTTGATTTGCGAATTGACATTCACGTATCCTTTATATTTACAGCTCACATTCAGGTCGCGTAAATCGTACAGTCGAATGCGACTGTCGTTTGAAGTGACGAGGATTTTGTCCTCTCCAGGCATCGGTTCGATGCCGCTAATCTTTCTGCCGGTAGCGTTGCGACCGCGCGTCGAACGCACGTGGATCTGCGTGTGGTACTTTAGTTGATCGGTGGTGTAGAAAATGCAGCGGCCATCGTAGGAACCGATCACGGCGAATTTGCCGTCTTGGCAGAAATTCGCGGCGGTTATTAGTTTCGTAGAGCCGGCCACTTCGTTCCATACAGCTACCTAAGATTTTCATTAATAATTTTAGCAATTTAAATTAAATTAAGACCAAAAACTGCATTTTAATTTGGTTTACCTTCTTATCTAGTATATTCCAAAGGCGTATTTTACCATCCAGAGAACCGCTGAGGAAGTAACGATTGTCGCGCGGATGGAAAACGATAGCAGTGACGAAATCGATATGTTGGAAGCAGCAAAGGCACTCCTTGCGCGAAATATGCCACAGACGAACGGTTTTGTCCATTGATGAAGACAGGATGAAGTAGTTTTTGGACCAGGAGACGTCCAAAAGGTCACTGGTGTGGCCCGAATATGTGCAGAACGGTTTCGGCATAAAGACGCATTTCGAGAGCTCGTCTGGGTCGAAGGTTTCCAGCGAAAAGTTGCTCATTTCGGTTGAATGATGGGAGACTAGAGATTCCTGAGAAGGTGTCGGCGATACCTTATCAGAGTTATATTTGGTGCGCATATCCTTCAAAAATATATAATTATAATTAAATTACATTTGATGATCACAAATACACAGAAAATTATTCTTACTTGGAAAAATTTGAACGCATCTTTGATAATCCATATCCGAAGGACTTTATCCTGACCTGCGGTGGCTAAAAGTCGACCGCAAGACGAAAATTTCATGCACCAAATAGGACCCACGTGCTCGTTACTGATGTCCTGCACATGCTGAACTTTCTCAAAGTCGTACGGTCCTTTGTGCGAATTTGCTGCCTAAAAATTTAATAAAAATATCAATAAAACAAACAAAAACAACAGTAAAACAACAACAAAAATGAATAAAAACAACAATAAAACAAAAACTAAAAATAAAATAACAAAAAAAATGAATAAAAAACTTACTTTTAATTTGATTGCCTGCTCTCCTAAATGAAGCTCATCGGCCATTTCAACGGAATCCTCTTTGTGTCTCGCATGGGACACTTCTTGTGCGATACTTTTAGCTTTATCCATGGCAGTTCTCACAGTGGATCCGAAGAATTTCTTCAACTTGGCCGTCTTCTTTCTCATACGTCCGATTTCCACCAGAGTGTCCTCTTCTTCGTCCAGAACTGGAATATGCCCTTTCTTAAAGCTCCTCAAACTTTCCTCATCGGATTCCTTATCTTTGTCCATACTAGAAATGCTCACATATTCGGAAGTAAGACGCATAATGTGCAACGACAAAGGGTTCAATCCTTGCGGCAGCCTATCCTCTGCCACACTCAGCGGAATCCTTTCCCCTGTATCTAAATTCGTAACAGTAACCTGTTCCAAAATTTCCAAATCAGACAACATATTCTCGTCGCCAGCAGACTTTCTGCGTTCCTTGCAAAGCTGCTTGTTCTTCTGCGAATTCGAATGCGATCCCAAACTGTAATGACCAACACTTCCTCTATTCACCATCCGTTGCGTGCCACCAGCAGCAGCAGCATTGCGACCACTGTCTGCTGCTTTGGACTTTTCGTTATCCTGCGGTCTGACCACAAACTGTCCTTTAGTCACTTGCTGAATGTCCAACGAATGAATCGACCGTATTGTGCTGCCCCTGGAAGAATCCGAACTTGCTTTTGAATTGCCAACAGCAAGCGGTTTGCTAGTATCATTGGAAAAACACTCCAAAGAGTTCTCTAAATCCTTAGTTAAAGTTTCAATCATTAAATTCTCAAATTGTCCACTGCAAGAAGGCGTCATAGGTAACGAAACAGTAGCTTTGGCTTTCTTCTTCCGGCGCGGAGGAGCCACAGGTGCTTCTTCAACAACCACCAGCTTCTTGGTGCTGGCAATCACATCAGGTTCTTGCAGCGGCGCGACATCTGATAAAGCCAAAGTGGTTGTGCTTATAGACTGGGCTTTGGAACTCGGACTGGAAGTAGAGCTATGTGTTGAGGAACTGATGCTCATCATTGAGGGTTTCTTTTCGAGGATTTGCGGTTCGACTTGACCGCTTAAAATGCGACCGACACGTCCCAAAGAGCTGATGCTCTGACTGCTGATGGCGTCCAGTTCCACAATACGGAACGGCTGCGTTTTATTCGTTGAAGACGCGTAAACTCCATCAATGGAAGACGTTTGACTGTTTGGTGGAGTAGGATTGCTGATATGAGCATCTTCATCGTCCACGGCTAGTCTTTTACGCAACTCTTTGAATTTCTGACGACCACCGTGGATTGGTTTGGGAGCAACGAATATTTCCTGGGGTTCTTTAACGGTCGCTTCTGTTGGTTTCGGTCTCGGTTGCGCTTGCGGTTCAAGCGACACATTTGGTTCCGATTGTGCTTTTTGTGTGAGGCTCTCTTTCGAAGGTTTCCTGTTTTTCCTACAATTACGAAAATCAACTAATAGCTGTTTAATTATAAGTAATTAAATTACGCACTTTGAGCCATGAATAGGAGTATTGTCTTCGGCATCGAAAAACTGCTCGGAATCGCTGTCACTGGACATGGCTTCACTTTCTGGAGAACCGCAGTGAAATTATCTTGTATTTACATAGTTTTGCAATTGTGTCACGAGCAAAACACTTAAAAAAATTAAAAAATCATTAATATTATTACATTGTAATTTGCAGAAGACGCCATTGTTGTTTGTTTGACAACTGCCGACTTGTCAAAATTTAACTGTCAAATTTAGTCAAATATCTAGCAAACTTTAAATTAAAATAAAACTATTGTTAAATTACTAAAAGTAATACATCAAGTAAAAAACTATCACATTTTGAAAGAATTTAATGATTTTATTTCAGAAATTACGATCAAACGTTAAAAAGATATCTGAAAGTTGTTTTGACATTCAGTTCATGAACTGTGATTGGTCCGCCAGCGGCAGCACAGTGTGCAGTAGCGAAATGCCGAAATAAATATCGCAATTGTTTTTTTAGGAAAAAATTAATGAAAAACATTCTTGATTAGTTGAATCATCTTTGAAAACAAATAAACATTATCGAAACTAACGAAAGCAGTGCCTAGTGAAACGCAAATTGTCTGTGGAGCGTAGGAAAGTTGAAAAAAGAGCGGCAGCAGCACTGAGTCGGACGCTGATGAGCGCAACTAACATGTTTGGCAGTGGCAATCGCAGTGAGTAAACGGCACCAGCAGTACGTCAGGCAGCGCGATTGCACTTCTCGATCTCGTTTCCGACCCGTAGCTGTTTGCACATCCAAGAACAACCGATAGACAACATGGACGACCTAGCTGTGGAAGTGAGCGGTGAAAACGGTGCCTTGTACAAGGTGAGTACCGCCGGAAAGCCGAGACAACGGTTCGCAATTTGCTTCGGCAGTGTGCTGGTCGTCGTACCTCCCGGCTCCGCATTTATCCGGGGACTTCCCAGCACTGCCGGCACCCGGAATGCCTTGCAATTGCATTCACTGCACCAGCGAGAATGCGTTCGATTCACTGCAATTGCGAGTATTCGCATCGCTGGCGAAAAATGTTCGCCGACGCCATAATTCCTAAGGGCGTACTTTCCGCAAACACTGCTCGTGTTCCTCGGCATCGCGTTTCTTCTGTGCTTTACCTCTTTACGCAAAAAGCACCGTCGAACAGGTTATGTTCCTCGAGGCGCCCCTCGAAATAATAAAAAAAAAAAAAATGAAAAAAATAATCAACTTAGCGTTGCCAATGTAAATAATTTTGGTTTCAGGCATTCATAGTGGATATTTATGAAGAGGAGGTACTAGTTCAATTTGAAGATGAGTGAGTAACTCCTTTTTGTGTTTTTCCAGTTGTTGAAATGCATTTCCGTTTGTTTTTTGTGTTTCAGCTGGCAACCTGATGCAAAATTTCCCTTTTCACGTTTGAAATTTCCGCCGAAACCCGACCCGAATGCCGAGTTCTTAGAAAGCCAAGAGGTTGAAGTGTACTCACAATGTGCAAAGACTGTTGAAATGTGCGGCTGGTGGAAATGTAGAATTAAGGTTTGTCATTATTATTAGTAATTAGCTAAGGAAAGCGTTTCATTAGCATTAACGTTGTGTTTTTGGCAATTTTCAGATGATGAAGGGAAACCTGGCTGTTATTGAGTACATAGGCTGGCCAAATTCTATTACTGAAATTGTGTCAACTACTAAATTGCGCCATCCCAACACAAACCCACCATTGGAAGCTAATTCACTTGTAAAATTTGAGATTGATGTTCCCGAAGAGCTTAGAGAATAGTAAGTCGCCTTAACTTCTTTTTTTCTTTTGCAATTTAGCTCTGGAAATTCGATTTTATTTTAACTTCATTTCTTCTTTTGAAATCCATCTCTGAAAATTAATTTGATTACTTGTTTTTTCGATTTTAGTGCAAAAGTAGAGAATGCCCACCGAGAATTTCAACTAGCTATCAAAGCGGCCGTGTTACGATACAATCCGGAAACGTGCCGACTGGTGGTGATGTCCTGCTATTTGAATACGCAAAAAATGGCGTCGATGCTGCAAGACATGCACTTTCGGAATCTGCAGCAGAAAGTGCTGCTGCTCAAACGCACTGAAGAGGCTGCCAGACAACTGGAGAAAACCAAACTGTCCAGCACCGGAGGGTAAGTACCCTAATTGTCTTTCTTTCTTTCTTTTTCTTTTTTGGTTTTAATCCACCAACGGTTCACAACAGTTTAAAAATTTTAAATTACTTTTCGATTCTTTACTTCAATTAATACTTTCCTGATTTCCAAATAATCATATCTGAAATCTGAAATTTCACTTAATACATTTTAAATCAATGTCTAAAAATTGAAAAAAAAAATGCAAAACAAAAAAGTAAAAGTATGCGAATAGCCAGGGACAGAAGCAAGGACCATCCAACAGTTTCCTTTTATCCTTTTGCGCTCGTTTTGGAGCTTTTTTGGTTATCGTATGGTTATCGTTTTCCTTTTCTCATCATTTGTTAATTGTTTTTGTGAAAGCTATTTAATTTAATAGATTTTTGTAAGTTGTAAAGTGCGTCGTCTCGAAGGACGCAGAGATTAATATGATGGTCGGAATTTTGATCATTTGTTGTATTTTTTCTGCATTTCAGCAAGTCTTATAAGCCTATGTATCAACGTGTCTCAAATTACGAGACGACTCGTTCGGGCTCCAGGTGAGCGTTGTTAGTTCTACCAAAAAAACAAACAAACAAAAAGCCAAATCGTTTCTAAATGTATTGTTCTTTTTTTATTTCTTTTTTTTTATACTTTCTTCACATATTTTTTTTTTTTTTTTTACTTTCATCCCTAGTATTCTTTTTTTTTATTCCGCTTCTTTTTCTCTCATTAATTAGTGTACAATCTGCGTTTTCACTTCTTTGACCGCATGTTTCGCGTGTCCAAAATATTCGACAAGATTTGTAATTGTAATGTCAATCATCAAAGGATTCGATTTCTTTTTTGCTTTTTTTGGATTATTTGATTATTTGCAATTTAATATACAAGGTGGCCATTTTCTCAAACCTGTGTATTAAAACAAAAACAAACAAGGAAAAAACTTGTAAAGTTTTATTTAACTAATCTATATGAATGCTTTTTTAAATATGGAAATTCGAAAAAGGTGTGCCTAAATTGGAAGGAAGTCGTTGGCGAAAGTTTTGGGCATTCGAAAATATATTATAATTGTTAAACTTTTTTAATACTTCTTAAAATTGATTTTGTATGAATATTTTGTTGGTTGGTTAGTGTCTCTGAGTGTCCTGGCTCTCGCTTGTAATTATTATTATTATTGTTATTATTCTCGTAGCGGCAATTGAGCAAATGCAATTTACAATTTACGTACTGTTTGCCTATTGAAAAACTAACATTTCTCGAAATGTTTCAAATTTCAAGTAAATTCTTCAACACGTTTATAGATCATTTACTTAAAAATGTATTAAAAAAAAAAAGCAGTAGAACCACTGAAACGCTTGTATTATTTGTTTTTAGCATTTTTTATTTATTTATTTTTTCGTATATTTATTATTACTTTGAGCCAGGATAAAAACGCTGCATGTTTCTAATTTATTATTTATTTGAAATTTATTTAAAAGATTGTTTTGTTTTTGTTTGGTGTCTTTAAAAGTAATAATAATAATAATAATGTAATTATTATTGACTAATTGTATTCTGTAGGTATTCTGATGAATTCAACGTGAGGGAAGACCTGATGGGCCTGGCGATCGGCACGCACGGCGCCAACATTCAGCAGGCCCGAAAGGTGGACGGCATCACCAATATCGAGCTGGAGGAGAACTCTTGCACGTTCAAAATCTACGGGGACAGTGATGAGGCTGTGAAAATCGCCAGGGCTATGCTGGAGTACAGCGAGGAGTCGCTGCAGGTGCCGCGAACGCTCGTCGGAAAAGTGATCGGCAAGAACGGAAGGATCATTCAGGAAATTGTCGACAAGAGTGGTGTCGTAAGTTTCTTTTTTCATTTTTAAATAAATTTGTTTCCTTTGTTTTTTATCTTAAAAATTAATATATTGTAAAACTCTTAAAAACAAAATAGTAATCAGTAATTTAATTAAGTAAATTTGTGTATTGTAGGTGCGAGTGAAAATTGAAGGAGACGACGAACCCCAGCCTACGATTCCCCGGGAAGAGGGGCAAGTGCCCTTTGTTTTCGTCGGCACCGTCGAAAGCATAGCCAATGCTAAGGTACTATTGGAATACCACTTGGCCCATTTGAAGGTATGTTTATTTTTTCTCTTTTCCTTAATTTTCATCTATTCAAGTTAATTTAATTAATTAAATTTTATTTTATGAAATAGGAAGTGGAGCAATTGCGAATGGAGAAATTGGAAATTGACCAGCAGTTGCGCAGCATGCAGGGCACGACGATGGGTTCGATGCAGAGTCTGCCGATGTCGCGGCGGAACGAGCGCAACTACAATTCGGACAGCGACGGCGGCAACCGCGGTGGTCGCGGCTATCCGAGGGGACGCGGCGGTCGCGGAAGAGGCGGCGGCGGACGCCAGCAGCAGCAGCAACAGGATCGCTACAACAGCGGCGGTACGCACGATGTAGTTGAAGAGAATAGTCGTAGTAAGCGAAAGTCGATGCGTGGAACAAGTGGCCGTAGTCGAAGTTTAAATTTTTCCAACGGAAGGTCCGCCAAGTCCTCCTACGGTCGGGAGAGGTCCAATAGGGGCGGAAGTCCCGTCGATACGGATACAGGAGGTGATAGAGAGAACACAAGTAACAAGTGATCTCTTTCTCTTCTTAAATTTGCGCGATTTGTTGTTTTTCACTCTTTGCATATATTTTCTTAACTAACTGAATGCTAAGAGCAAAGAGATTTGTGCAAAATTCAAAAAGCGGCAGAAGCTTTGGGTTTAATATTTATTTTAAATTTTGTTATCGCAACGCAAAAACAGATTGGAATTGAGTGAATGATTAGATTAGTATTTAAAATGTTAAATTTTAAGATTTAAATTGTTGTTGAAATTGAATTTAATTGTTGATATGTTGTAGGATCGAGGCATCAAACTCCTGATACGAACGAAGACCGTGTGGGATATCTTGCCACCAGGTCCCACTACCTTCCCCGGGGATCCAGGGGCAACAGGCAGGGTCACAACAGACGTGACGATAGGCGCAGAACTACAGACGAGGAGGAAACTGTTTTGGATAGTCAAGAAGTGTCTGCTGGTGATAGAGGTCAGTAAAATTTTCTATTTTCTAACATTCCAATTGTGATTTTAGTTTTAGTGTTTAAAAACATTTCTAATTATGGTTTTTGCAATAAACAAAATTCTAATTGATTTACTACTAAAAAAACTTAAAATAAAAATGAATTTGCAGTGCACAATCATCAGATGAGCGGCGGCACCGGCGACCACCACATGGTGAACAACGGCGAAACGACCCACAGTAGCAGCAAGCCGCACCAGTTGAAGTCGCGAGGAAGCCGCGGCGGCCATTCGCGTCGCAACGAGTCCAAGCAGCAACAGCAGCAGCAAAACGAGGAGCTCGTCAACGGGACGCCCGCTTAGTGCTCGCCTCTCGCTACGCAACAAATTGCACTACGTAACGTAATAAAACAAGAAACTTGAACAGCAACAATAACAACTGCAACAATAGCTACAACGGGAGACAACAATTAAAACTACTAACAACAACAATGACAGCAAAAGACGTGTGCAAAGAATCTAATCGATCATTTGATACCGCCACTAGAAAAAAAGCTAAAAAAAAAGCAAAATAAAAAAAGATTAAATGTACTGCTGCGGGAAAACACGTTTAAAGCGTATAAAGAGAAGAATCAATGCAACACTAATTAATATAATTTTTTCCTACTACTAAAAAGCGAAGTTAGACTTGTGATCACGAATCGTCTAAAGTAACATTAACGAACTTTATACTGGCCACATCTACATCTGTTAACTGAGGTGTGCAAGCAAGAAGGCGGCAGAACAGTTAATCAAGAAGAAGGATATGGACCACGGAGACGCATGTTGAGCATCGTTTTGAGTCGTTAATGTTGAGAGAAATCATAATTCGATTGTTTGTTCGTACACGCGCATATATTAACCACACCTGTTACGTAATTATTATTTTTTCTTTGTTTTTTGAATTGTCGAAAAGAGGAATAACGGCAGAGCTTGATGACACACAACACACACTCAAAACAAA
>JASKGO010001732.1:0-17150 GCA_030556065.1 Holobus sp. GC000080
GATATGGGTAGTGGTGTTTGGGTAGGCATCCCCATCACCATGGCAGAAGGACCTTCGGGTCGATAGCCTCCCTGTGCTCAAAGCACAGAAAAATACAAATACTACTACTACTACTATTTCATATTCATATTACGAAATCTCATAGAACCAGGCGGCTAGGCATTGTATTAAGCCTATTTTAAGGCAAATTTTGAATAGAAATCGAAAAAAAAAACTATTTATAGCAGGGCTATCAAATCTTAGAAAAGCTTATTCGGTGTAGATTCAATATTAGTAATGATATACAGGGTATTTCATTTGAAAAAATTAAGATAATTGAGGTATTTCCTGATCTCCTTTTTAACAGTGCAAAATTTTAGAAAAAAGTAACAACAGCTATTATAATGAGAGCTATAAAAATTATCTTAGTATTTAATTTTAATAATTTTGTTAAGAGTATCAAGTTAATAAGCTCTGATTTTTTTAGTTGAATAATTTTCACAAAAAATCTTTTTTTTTCTTAAGATTTTATTGGTTTCACCCTAAGTGTCATATATCATTTGAAAAACCATTTTAAGAACAATAAATATAAATCAACCTCTTTAGTGTTTACTGTTTAGTCTTTACAGACATTGAGAGTCGCATAACACTAAAGGAAAAATAATTGTAAATTATTAATATTTTAGGCGCAATCTTATTGAGAAGTATTAATGTCCCACCCTGTATTTGGCAAGACCTGCAAGCAATGATTTGCAAATCAAAATGTGTTATGCAGATGATGTACTTGTTTGTTACAACAGTGAGCAATATGTAATTGCTCAATGTTAATAATGTTTGGAGTGAGGGCGGCATTGCTGGAATTGCGTCTCAACAAGACAGCAAATCCAGTTAAGAATGATGATCGCAAGAATGAAAAGGTTGATTCATTACTGTGTCAATAGCAGAAACTGTTCGCCACGTTTTACTAACGGTTTCCAGAGATTAAACTGGGTTTCACTGTTGCTCCATAACGATGCTTGGACTGATTCAACCGCCCCCGACTTTCCTCTCACTGTCGAATCGATCACCGACCTTTTTCTACTCGAAAAGATTTTCTTTTGTAAATTCGCTGCTTCGCTGCGGAACATTCAGTTCGGTATTCACATGTCAGAATATTTATGTTTTTCCCGTAAATATTTTTATTTCTATTCCTATTAGTTTGTTTTTTTATTCCATCTTCGTCAATTTTGACACTTTATTTGTAGTTTTTGCTTCTTCATATTATTATTATTATTACTTTTTGTTATGATTATTTAATGTTATAAGATTTTATATTCTACGAAAAGACCGGCCATTTTTTACCAAAGTATAGTTTTGCTTGAGAAGTAACGAACAAAGTAGTCGTTACATTTTCCCGGAACAATTCCCAGGGGATACTTCTGTTTGACCCTCTTGTACTTCCTTTCTGGAAACCTCTTTAGTCTTGCTTTATTCTATACGTAGGTACCTTTAAAGTGGCTCTCATTCCATATTATTCTCCAACGCTTTCCATATACTCGTATTATACTATATGAATTCCATACAGTGTGCGTGCATTGTTTTTCTAATTATAATTATGTACACAATATTGGACGAGTGAAATCGAGCCAAATCAATGCATAAGACACTTTTAATTAAATCAACAAATATAGTGCTGCGCTTCAAAGCGACAGATTTAAATTAACCAAGCGTGTAATTTATTTATACCGAAATTAATCAATATTCTCATTGCAATATACATAAATAGTCTGCAATAATGTTCCCAAATGCACATAAATTATGTTTATATGTAATGGCCCATATAATTTTCAATCAATTTATTATTAATAAATTATAGCTAGGTATAAAAAACTGAACAATTCGCGGGAATAACAACCTATTGTTTCGCTTTTTCATGCCAATGACGTAAAATCAATATCTAGAAATTTGATATTAGTAAAAATTTCATTATAAGAGCGATTTTTTCCTGATAAAAAAAAAAAAGTGAAATAAGTATTCCATTATTTGCCAGCGAATTTTATTTTAACATTATTATTATATTACACTCTAAACGGTTCTTTAAAATCGTCAGGTCTTTTCTATGCAATTTCTGTATGGATTTGCGGTGGTGTTTGTCCTTTTCTGTGTCTGTGTGTGTGTGTGCGTGTGTGAGCCGTCGGTCTGCGTGTGTGTGTGTGTTAGTGCGCATTTCCCTCATTGCAACTCTTTCGCTTCGGATTACTGCAAGTTGAAGCAAAGTGTACGTGACTCGCCAGTAATTTATTTCCAGACACGCAGCACACTCAATTCACCCACAAAGAACCACCAATTAAATCCGTCTTTTTGCCATTTTTCTCCCACTCGTTTTTATATTTTCCTCAAATCTTACAGATTTTATAGCGAAGGAGCACATTTTCCTTTCTTTCTTCCCCGTACTTTTCTTTACCTACCTTTTTCCTTGCTTAAAATTTTACAGCTTTTCTTTAAAAAGAAAGAAAAAATCTTTTTAAAATAATAAAATGTGTAAAAAAAACTAAAGAGTATACGCTGAGGAAAATTAGATTTTCAAACAAAAAGGCCCTTTGCATTTCATTCAAATTCTCAATTTTCCACGAAAAGCTTTAAGCCATAAGAAATTAAAGCAAAAATTTCGTATTTTAGTATTCACCCCTTTATAAGTGCAGCGTGTAAATATTTGCTTTGCCATAAAATTAATTAATTAGATTCCATTCTTGGGAAATTTGCTTGCGAAGGCGTTTCCGCCGGCTTTTATTGTTGTTGATTGAATTTAGTTCAAGTGATTGCTCCGTTATTACTTACAAGTATATTAATTAAGATAGTGCTAATTACTAACTGTAGTTTTAATTATTTCTAACTAGACTTTTGTTTTCCCTAGGAATTAAAATATAAGATATAACTAAGCTAAGTTTATTTTATTGTGATTTAATTAAATTTGTTATTTGTTATTGTTTTCAAAATCGGTGCAATCATTTACGAAATTGTTTAATTAAGAATTTTGAATTAAGAGGTGTTTGTTGAGCAATTAAATAATGTTACACACTTAAATTGGATGGGGATTTAGAAGATGTAATTTCGGTTCGAGCTTACGTATTGGGTTTCTCTCCAGTTAAACGTTATTTACGGGGGATGATTATCAATCTGAATGATGATGATGAATTTGCGGTTTAATTCGCGCGCGCTATATGCTTTTGTGGTTTAGTGCTACTGCTGTTTATTCCTTATTCGTTTCACATACTATGTAGAAATGCACGTTTCTATTTCATTTCATATTTCATAGTTTATTTATTAATCCGATTTGTTGACTTTTTTATTTGAATAAATTTAACATTCTTTTACTTTTAAAACTTCTGTTCAAATTGACGTTATACAATTCTTTAAAAATCATTGATTAACGAAGATAAATAAATTATACAGGATTTAGTCTTGAAAAACAGTTCTATAATTAATGTACAATGAAGTTGTATTTGGTGCCGAAAACAAATTTTAACAAATTGCTATAATTGGTTAATAAATACCAAAAAATATAAAATTAAAGTCTCACCTGTTAACAAAAAAAAAAAATATTAGAAAATCAATTTAAATTTTTGATCATATAAGTTTTGAAAGAAAAAATCAATTTACAAAACAATTTAGATGCAATATATTAAAATAAAGGTTTTCATGAGAAAAGACCGAACAAAAGAAAGTGACTAGCAATTTTTATTTCAGCACAAAGTAACAAAAAAAAAACGAGCGGTGCTATTAACGAAACTTCAATTAAATTCGTACTTGAAGTAAATTAAGTATGAAAAAATATGAAATTTACAACAAAATATTAGAATTATGAATAAATCCAATAAAATTAATTAAAGTAATGACACAATTTTGGAATTGGAATTGCAATTTTGGAAAGAAGTAGTAAAAATTTCTTAATTTGTTTCAGATGTCATCTTACTTACTAATATCAATGAAAAAAAAAATATGTAAAGTTCGATTTTAATTTAATAGTGCTGATTAAACCACTTGGCATCATGGAATTTTAAATTAAATTTCGCGAGTTATTAAAAAAAGAACATTTATAATTATTCAAGAAAATTTCATGGACTTCACTTTCACCTGGTCTTCAAATTTTCATTGGATTGACAGCTGACGATATCCTTAAGGTGAGTAACTAGTTATTTTTCAAATTTATAAATAACATTTGATAGCATTTCAAAAACATTTTAGGTGAAATTTAAATAAAATATAATTTAGTAAATGTTAAAAGTCTCATTAAAATTTAAATTGCTCTGAGTGCTTTATTTGTTTAAATAAATGCACCTAAATTATGTAATAATCCGAAGGCTTTAATGGAATAACGCAATAGTAATACCTCATAGCTACGTGGAAAATTTCGCATTATAGTTGTGGCCAAGAGACAAGAACTATGAAAGGCATTCCGCTGCCATCCCTTAATCCTCACAGGCTTACATAAACAGACATTACATGACCAGCTCAATACCGATGCTTGTATCTGATTAAAATTAGTCCTTTAATTAAACCATAAATAATTGCCGCACGCATTAATTTTAAATATTACATTTTTATTCCACTAAACAACCAAACAAATAAATACTATAACTCAATTTATGAGTTAATTTGAATATATTTAAAAATTCAAAATTACAATCCAACCGGAAACTTTGCAAGTAATTATAAACAACAACGAAAATAATAATAAAAAGCTAACTACAAAAGTGCTCACATAAAAATTCTACAATTTGATTGACTTTAAAACTTCCTGTAAAATAATAATAAAAAGGGCTTAAAACTCTATAACGTTTAATAATTAGCGTTTTGAGGGGGGGGGGCAGCAGGGGTGACAGGGAGGCGGCTTGATTGGGATATATTTGCACTTTAGTTAAACAGTGGCAGCTGCGAGCAATAATGAAACGTAACGTTCTAGTGGCAGTATTATAGTGATAGTAGCGGTAGTATTTGGCGATGTAGATGGATAGATGGATGGATGGATGGATGCTGGATGGATGCATTGTGGATGCGTAAACTACTAGAATAGGTATAGTAGTAGTAGGGGGCGGTTGTCGCGCCGTGTGCTGTCCCGTTCACCCCTTTAATGGATATTACGGGCGCGCGCATCCCTCTCGCATGGCAGCAGGAAGCAGTCGGTGCGTAACTGTGGTGCAGCGATGTCCTGCTAGTATGGGGTAGTTTGCAGAAATATGAATCTGTGGTGTCAAGTATGGACATCCTTGATTTTCATCTCCTCAGGTACTTATTTGTTTCATGCAAAAATTTTATTTTTTTATTTATTATAAATTTAGTCATTTTTTATGTTGCTTTTACTTTTGTTTTATTATTATTAATAATAATAAAAAAATGCATTGGGGATGGTTTATGGATTTTTTCAGTAGCGAAAATTCAATTTGCCGGCGGACCTTTTCGGATTTTCGGCTGATAAGGTTTTTTTATGGGCCTAATATGTGAATAGTTTTTGTTTTGTGTTTTTTTTTAAGGGAGTTTTGATTGATACTAAAAACTGTGATAAATAAATTACCAGGGATTTGCTTTTTTTATATTTTTTCATTTTTGAAATGTATTTTTAATTAAATTATTTACGGTTTGATAAAGGAGCAAAGTTTTAAAATTTTGTTTTTAGTGGGTATTTAAAAATATTACAATAATGAAAAACATTTTTCTAATAAAAAAAAATTTATTAAATAATGCATTGAACCATATTGATAATATGCAAAATGTGTTATGAAAATAATTACTTCCTCAGCAAAATTATACAAGCTAAAAATTATACTAGAAAAATATGCTGTGTTTACATTTGGTAAATATTAAATGGCGTTCTAAGCAAAAGTTTAATAATTAATAAGTTGCACAAAGGGCGAATAAAAGGAAAACCGAAGCATTACTTTCAGTGAGTGAGCATTTAGTATTCGCAATTTTCATAAATTACCTTTTGTTGATGCTTAATACACCAGTTTTCCGCATAATGCCTTTTCGAAACCGCCCGAAACCACTAAAGCCTCGCAACGGGATTTGTAAACTGTGATTTTTATCGCAAATTTTTCTCAATATTTTTTCGATTTTATATTGAAATCTCAGATTAATTTCTGTATTTAAAAAAAAAAAGAAAAAAAGATTCAATTTTTAAAAAATACAATGTTATAATAATAAAAAGCAAAAAACATAATAAAATGAGTTCTTAAAAATAACAACAGGGAAATACAGAAAATGCAACGTGGAAAAATATTAATTAAAAATATGCTTTCCATTCGTGAAAATTATATAAACATTAGTACGCTTTGCCGCTTGCTGGAGATTAATAAATAATACGGCAAAGTCAGCCAACATTTATTTATAGCTTCATACACTTTGCTTTCTCTCTTCTACCTTTATCAAAATGTATGCTTTTGCATTCATTGCTCTTTATGCAGATAGTATTAATTTTTATTATTTGCTCTTCCCTTTGTTTTCCTATTTTCCTATTAGAATTCCTATATTTAGAAAGGATTTTTCATGTTCAGATGTTTCCTGTTTTCTTTCTTTATTTATATATTTCCATTTTTACAAATAATGATGCTGCAGAAAAAAAGAAAACAAAACATTATTAGAGTTTTCTTTTGAACTGAATTTTTTTATTTAATTAATTAAAACTTTTTTCATTTATTTATTTAATGTATTATACAAAATAAATGAATTTAACTCTGCATCTGCCAAATAAATGAACAGACGATAATTCCCGACAGCCAATGTGGAATTATTAAATTCTAATTAAGTAAGTAGAAGCACCTTCGAATGTATTCCGAATATGCGAGTCCTGGCGAATAACAAAGAGTCGGAAGTTAATTCGGAACAGATAACTGATACGAATGGAAAGTTTGCCGTAAATAAACTAGATCATACAAACATTATAAGTGTCTTTGTGTGGCTTGGCGTGTTGGTGTTTTAGAATTGGATAGGTAGCTGGTAGGTGAATTGGAATTCGTGAAATTTGCTTTCCGTTCGCGTCCTCCATATTCACTACATGTATATCTGTATAGTTTGTGCTCTGCGCCATGCGCTAAGTCCACTTAAGGATAATTTAATACAAAACTTTTCACTTAAACTCGAAGCCGAAACGAACCAGCGTATCTTCTCTTCTTCTACTTCTATCCTTTCTACCTACGTCTCTCTCAGTTTGTCTTTCTATATCTCTCCATTTCCGCTCCGAGACTTATTTGTAAGTAAGGTGCCAACTATACATATTTGTCATCGTGTGTGTGCGTTTAGTGTAGGTACAGTGTACGGTAGCCGGTGTGAAGGCGCCGGGGACTGTATGAACAACGGCAACGGCAGCGGTAGCGGCAGCGTAAGTCGCCTGTATAATGGTGCAAAGCGCACCAACGAAAGTACTTCTTCGGGCGACTAAACTATGGAATCAACTTTTCAAATTGTTTGCATGGAACTTTCTGCTGCTGCTACTACGTGTCTATTTTCACAATAAGTCGCCTAACGATGCTTATTTACAGAAATGTCGCTATATCTTGCCGGCTCTTGCTGCCTGTTTATTTTTATTTTAATACTGACTTTTCTTCCTCAATATATACCTTCTCGAAGTTTATTCGCTGTTTTAATTATCTGTTTTGTTTGTTTTTCAAGCGATGTGTTTTTGTTTGTTTGTTAAAATGAAGTGGGCCTTTTGTTTATTTATTTTTCTTTATATTTTTATTAAATATAACAACAATTATTGGGTAATTTAAATTTATTTTGTAAATTACATAATGAATTATTAATTGTTAATAAATATGCTTGTTTGTAAGAAATGGTAGTCTTAGAAAAGAAAACTGGGACGAATGGAAACGTTCTATATTTTTTTATTAAAGCGTCTTATTCAGATTAATATACAAATTTTTTAATCTAGTAAGGTGTGACGAGTTAAAAATTAATAAAAATAAAAATAAACCTATATTAAGGTTAATTAATTTAAATTACTTTCTCCTTTTATTAATTTTCGAAAAAACTTTCTGAAAGTCCATTCCCTGTTTTAATTATCTGTTTTGTTTGTTATCCAAATGATGTTTTTTGTTTGTTAAAATGTAGGGTTTTTATTTAATTTTGTCGCCATATTTAGTCAATTTTTTTTTGTTATTTCAATTAAGGTATTGATTAATGAGTTGTTTTAATTTATTTTGAATATAATATAATAGCAATAAATGTATTACTAAAAAGTGATGTTACATTTTATTATTTATTAAAAATACTAAACAAAAATTATTATCAAAGTGAAGCCAATTAAGGTATTCTTTTTTTAAAGTATATTATTCAAATTAAAGTCTTTATTATAAAACAATTATTAAATTAAAAACTAATTAATTTTATAAGCGGAAAATAATTTTTTACTAATTAGATAAAAACAATGTCCTGAAAACGGTCAACTAAATAACATAATAATAATTTGTTAATTAATTAAAAACACACAAAGGAGCAAATTAAATTAATGTGCTTATTGATTAAAAAAATTCATAATTTAATCCTTACAAGCAATAGCCATTTATTTTAATTAAACAAAAAGCGCTAGCTTAATTAAATGAAACATTACAAAACGAAATAATAATTCTAGGGTATATTTTTTAATTGCTTAATAAAAAGAAAGGAATCTTTAACTACGCCTACATAAAAGAAACAATTGTATTAATTGGACTTGCACCTGGCAGTTTCTCTCTTTAACACTTCCTAATTAAATATGTTTAAGAAAAGCACTAATTTTAATTGAATTAGAAAAGCAACGAAAGCAAGCTGGTAATATTTACTTTACTCTTTTCGCTTCTTTTTTTATTTCATCGCCACTTCTTTCTCTCACAATTTATTTAATGGAACCTTTCAGGAGAATGATTAATGCTAAAGTGGAAAAATATTGTTTTTACACCTGTAGCAAACACACATAAGATGAAAGCGCGCACTAATAAAACTAACATTTACCATTTATAAAATGTATAAAGTGTTTGCTCTTGGCTGTCATTTTCAAATAATTAATGGCTCATTAAACTTAACTATCGTCGACATTAATTTTTAATTTAATTGCCGTAACGTGTATTGTGTTTTCTGTATAGCATATTTATATGTTTAGAAAATATAACGAAGGCAATGCAATTTAATCGCTTTTCACTTCGGCTTTAAATTATATTATTGTTCAGTGACTTTGAAGGAAATACGGGGGAGGCAGGGAAAACAGTGCGTTTTACAAATAGGACAAATTCCAATTGGCGAAAAGCGCTCCTTTCGTCAGTCCATAAATCACGCGTTCCTTCTTACGTTACCCTTCTATGCGCCCTTAATTGAACTTAACCGCAAAAAAGGAAAATTTCCATTCAATACGAGTTACGTCTTTTTCGCCGCTAGATGCTCGTCGAGATAAATTAATCCGTAATTTCCCAAAGTAATCGTTTAAGCTCTTATACATTCAGCCGGACATACAAAAGGCTTTTATGCATTCATTTAAATTAATTACACCACCAAAAAGCTAACGTAATTTTAATGTTTTTACCATTTATATATAAGTAAAGTTACAGATTGTAAAGTAAAATACAGATTTGACAAATTATAAAAAGAAATAAATGAAAAAAATAAATATAAAATTGCATTTTTTATTTTGGTTTTTATTACATATATCAGTATAAAAAATTCCTTTTGGGCTTTCTTCCATACGGTTTTTATGCTTTTTATGAAAAATACATTCGGTTAGTTCCACAGAAAGGATGTTTTCCCGGCGTTTTCCGGAAAAGCATAACAAGGTCATTGATCTCTTGGCACACACTTTTATCGAGAGTTGTTTACGACCATTCTTCTTCTGCCTTGTGCCCTATCTCTATATTTCAACACGCAGCAGACAAAAAGCCTCTCGACATATTCGAATGGAGTTGTTTGTTTGCATCTAATTAAGACCGGAGAAAAGTTCCACGTCACTCCTCGCTGCTTACGGCTCTGATGATTGCACTCCCCCCAATCAATCCCTCGACATATCCATTGTTTTATATGCTTCAAGGGCTATGTAATTTGATCCTTACTATCGTTCGCTTCATTCACTAAAACTAAACTGTACAGGATAGTTTAAATTGGATGTCCCTATTGGGAATTTTAAAACTGTAAGCTGAGAAACACTAATTACTCATTGAAAAAATTAAATTTCCTCAAAACAAAGATGGTATCATGTGATTTTTCCTATTGTCTTTGGTTCTGTTCTTTTTTATAATAGCCAAACGTTTGATTTTTAAACATTTTCCAGAACTGAATACTTAAAATAATGTTCTTTGTTTTGAATCGAAAACTTTTGACACCTTTTTTTATATAAAATATTAAATCGAAATGAATATTTTAATTTAATTAAAAGTAAAGCGGTGAAGAAATGGTGCGAAAAGTATTTTTTTAAATGTAAAACACACTTTTCTTACTGAAGCCAAATTTAAAACATGTTTTTTAAAGAAATAATTATTTAAATTTTCAGTTTATTATCTTAACCATCTAAAGCCAAAATGAATTGAAAATTTTATTATATAATTGTAAACTTAGATGCAAGCCTTCTAAAAATTTGCTAGTCTTGTTCTTTAGTAAACTTTTCTTACAGAAGTCCAATTTAAAGAAAAAAGATTTTTAAATTTTCAATTCAATTTTTGAAACTATCTAAAACCTAAATAATTTATAATTATTTTCATATAAATGTAATCTTAGTTGCAAACAATCCAAAAATTTGCAAATCTTGTTCTTTGATAAGCGTTAATTAAATTTTGATTATTTTCAAGATATGTTTTTTTTAGAAATTATTTTTGCTTTTACTTTTTGTTAATTTTGTTTGTGGAATCCTACTAAAAAGGTATAAAATATTTTAAAGGGAAACTGAGTCAATAAGAACTCAATTTACGGTTGTTTCCACTTTAAAAAGATAACTTTTATTTCTTTTCCTTGCCTTGTTTAGCATTAGATTCTGGCGATAAATAAAAAAACTGCCATAAAAATGTTTTTGTTTCAAACCTAAATCTTGAAAAATAAAGAAGTTATGATAATTTTCAGAAAATGATAAAAATAACAGAGTAAAAATAAAAAACAATAGAAAATGTGTAATTAAATTTTTGACACTTGATACAGTATCTTTTCGTTTTAAAAATAAAATGTTTTATTTTTACGATGTAAAATCAAAAATGCAATTTTGTGCATTTCCATTACATAAATACGAGCGGAAAAAGCATCAATAGTCATCAATAAACGTCGACAATGTCCATAAGAAATACGAAACAAAAAGCGCTGATTGCTGAAAGTATGTTTCATTGTTGGTTTTCCGGGGTTCCGAATGCGGAGATGGAATGGGTTTTGGAAAATGGGAGAACGCGGTTTCCAATTAAAAACGATCCGTCGACACGTAGCAATAATGCAGCGTCAGAGGCGGCAATGTAACGAAAAAGCATATCCTATAAATTGGGCGCATCCTACTGCTGTCGATAAATACGAGCAACTACCGCTCCAGTGCCGAAAATAAAATTATTACATTTATCAGTTGGGGGTGCACTTTTCCATTCCGCACACAGCGGTCTCCTTCAGCGGCGAAACACACGGAAAAAAGAAAACACTATCCGCACTTTCTATGAACTTATAGCATGTACTGTGTTATATATCCACTGTAAAAACGACCAAAATGGTCAGACTTGAAGTCTGAAAGAGTTGCGCTGGGAAAAAAGTGAGCAAAAAGAAAGGAAATATGTGTAGTTCTGATACGTCTATAGTGGACGTAGTGCTGCTGTGCAGTGCGGGGGATGAAAAAAGGCCTTATTGTGTAACGAACGGGTGGGTTATGGAGCGGACGAGCGCACGAAATATGAAACGGAGGGTTTTGTCGGGCGCAGATCAAGCAACAGCAGCAGCAGCAGCAGCAGCAGCACAACGTTACGTCCTCTCTCTTATCTACCTTAAAATTGAACTATCTAGCAGATAGATTGAAAACGTCAAGTCGTTATTTTTAGGGGAAATCTACTGAAATAATGATGTCGTCAAATGGATTTATATATTTCTGGCTCAGGCAGAACTGTATTTCAAAACTGCCTTTCTTGTTTCTTGCCTACAAATTTAAAGGATCATTTCCTTAATATTTAACAATTTTTATTTTCCATGTAGTTTTAACGGTAAAAATGATCAAAATTTTCTGGTTAACAGATTGCATTTTATAAATTCATGTAAAAGTAAAATTGTTGACGCCGTTTTGGGGAAGTATTAAGCCATAAAAGTTTTATCATTGGTTTTATTTAAAAAGCGAATAAAATTCGAATGAAAATTTATCGCAGAGGACATAAAAGAAGTTGTAACGAATTGTTACAGGGCTTGTTTGTCCTTCAGGATGTGTGGAACGTCGCATTCGTCTCTCGAATACAAAACTGGCAAACAATAATAAAGAAAATAGTCACGTAACGTGCGCCACTTTCTTCCCGAAAGACTTTTCCGGTTACAACTTGCTTCACTACTTAGCCACAGCTCGTTCTTTTTGCGGATTCTATTGTTACTTACCAATACATTACTATCGAGTAACTAAATAATTTATTTATAATTTTTTACCTTTGGATATATTATCGTTTAAAAACACTTCTATTTCTTTGAAAGGTTAAAGTAAAAAATAAAAAATAAAAACTGAAAAAAATATGTAAATCAGGGAATAATTGCATGAGAACAATAAATGACTGATACAGGATTCCGGAAGCGGAAACAAAGGATTAATTTTATTTCAAGTGTGAAAGGTCGAAGTCATTGAGTGGTAAATTCGGTTAAAACTATTTAAAATGGAATCGAGGCAATTGATTATTTACGCTCGATTCGACCTACGACGATTAGAACGAGTGCTATACTGATTGAAAGATATATTACCGGTACAAATTTCAATTCCGTGTTCGAATTAAATATGGATGCATCGATTGCCTCTTAACCTATTTAAATTTATCCAATCTGGATGCGCCCGTCCTCTCCTTTTTAAATTAAAACCCCATTTCATTTGACACCTGCAATTTCATTTCAATTGGAAATTGATCAATTTTTTTTGCATTTCAATTTAATTTTCCGTTTTATGAAGTAATCTACTTGAAATTTAGGAAATTTAACAAAAACAAAGGAAGGATAGGAAAAAGAAGTAGACGTAAAAAAACTAAGTGATGAACAGACAGAAATCTTTTCGATTTTTCTCGATTGCCACCAAAGGCTGTGACCAATGTTTCATTTCCGGTTATCCTTACGACAAATGATGGCTATTTATCTGCAGTCCTTATAAGCGTTTTTGTTTCGTTATTCGTTTCTTTCTGTCAGTGAAAAGTACAAAAAAAAGAATATAGCAGAAAATTTCCTATAAGTAAAAAAATAAAATTTCTCCGATAATAAAAACGGTTTTTATTTATTTGTATACAGGGTGGCCACTTTCTCAACCCGTATATATAAGTAAATTCTTCAGTTTAAAAGATTGAGATTTTTATCACCAAAACTCAAGTAAGCAAAGGACATTTTGTACGATTATTTAGATTGTGGTTAAAATATCTCTAAGGAATAATGATTACTTTTTTCTTTGGCAAATAGTTTTCTTGGAATAATTTTTTTTTGGGATAATACGAGAACCAGATAACATATCTGATTTTTCAAAAGAAATATAAATTGGCAGTAAAATTCTGCCCTTTTTTGCTTATTTAACCGAATCTCTAACTTGAAAAAAGTAGAAGTTACCCATATATGAATTGAGAGAATGGCCACCCTGTATAGAAGTAATTTACATGATGCAATAAAATACAGTGTTTTTTTTATTTATAATGAACAGATTCTGTTTGCTATTACATTTGAAATCTGAAATACCGCTGCGAATGAACGGATTAAGCGCATAAAATGCGTGCTTTTGTCGGGAAAACAAATAACTTGTGCAATTTTCCAAGCGATTGGTCGCGTTCGTTGCGCTTAACTGTGGCTAACATTAAAAACAGCAATTTCTTGTAGTTGTATCCCAAAAGGCATTTGTATTCCCCAAAACAGCCCTTTTTTGCGCATGAATTAGGCTTGTATTGAAAGTTATGTGAACCGCACTTTAACTTTTTATTTCTGCATTACGTAAACTTTAAACAGCTAAAAAATACTTTAAATACATTTTAAGCAATTTTTGTTTTTTAATAGAAAAATAAGAAATTCAATAATTCAGCGACACGTATTGCAAATTGCGGAAAAAGAAAGCAAAGAAAAATAAAGTATAAAGTAACTTGTTGCTCAAGTAAAATAATAAATGTGGTAATTCGTGTGTCATAAATGCGCTTAATGCGAAAACTAAGCTGGAACATTGGCTTTTAATAGGGAAACTTTACCCCTGCTGCTTTCCGGTTCAAGAGATCCGTAGAAATTATTGCGGATTTTTTATTCTGTTCCGCAATTTCCATGAAATTTTAACTTCACTTTGTATTTTTAAATAAGCCACAGTACGAGTATACTATACTTGGGGGAAGAAATTTAATTTGCAAATAAGCTCTCTTTGTTATTTGTATTTTCTTGGAATTGAGCCTTTTATTCTGCGACCGATTTTTCATCAGTTTTAATTCGTTGTTCTCACGTTTCATATTTCGATGGGAATCGAAACAATTTCTGGACATTTAAATATTTGAAAATATAAATTAGTGATTTGCAAAAGTAATTGAAAAAAATATTCTTTTTTATTTATTATTGTAGAGACCTAAAGGAAAAATAATTAAAATAGAAAATATTTGCTTAGAATTTGCTGATAATGATTAAGGCAAATTGCTCCGGTCTTATGTAGAGCTTAAAAGTAAACGGGCGGATCTTCACAGAGCAGCTAGCGATCGATAAATGTAATTTCTTTAATGAACCCAATTTTTTATAATTAAGCGCAATGCGCTTAGTGTCGTCGAGAGTTTGTCAAGTAAAAATTCGCGCAAGTCATTAACGTAATGAATCTTAGAAAGTTGGCATATTTTAATCTCCAATTTAAATCCATCCTCCTTAATCATCCTTTTATTCTTTAAATTAAATAATTGTTTGTTTCAATTTATTAATAGTTTTGGCAAACACAAGTCAATTGTATCTTTAATTATTTTTCACTGATATTTAAGTATTTAACAAATTACACTGGTAAACAATGTTTTTTTCACATGAACTTTGTAATGATTATCTTTTTTGTTGGCTTCGTTAAAAAAAAGTGTATATAGTTTTGTTCCAGTCACGTCCAGTTTTTTTGTAACTGTTATAGGGTTATTTTCTCAATCTGTATATGGGAAACTTCCACAGTTTTAAAGATAGATATTCAGTTAAATAGACCAAAATGGACAAAATTTAACGCTTATAACTTTTTTCCGTTTAGAAAAATTGGATATGTCTACCAGTTCCCGAATTATCCAGAAAAAATCGACGATTTTTTTTATTATTAAAATTTTTATTTATTTTTATTAAAAATATATATATATATGAGATAGAAAAAAAGTAATAATGGTTCCTAATAGATATTTTAAAATACTATCAAAATAGTGTATCCAATTTTCAATGGTTAGCTTAATTTTTGAAGATAAAAACTTAATTTTGTTTAACAGTTATCACAGTATGATGTCACAAGGACACCTGATGTGGCAATTTTGTTTTCTTGATCTTTTATTGCTAGATGGCCCCTGTATATTCAAAATTTGATATAAGTTTTCGGGTGACAAGAAAAGTTAAAATGTTGTTAACCAGGATTATTAATATTTTATACAAATTGTTATTTCAATTTCAATTTTAATCAATTAAGCAATTTAAGTAATTTTTCAGGACATTTGCTGATTAAAAGATATTTCTTTTACAGTTTTGCAATTTTAATTAAATGAAATATCCTCGGGAATTTGAAATTAAAGCATCCGCTGTAATTTTTATATTTTCACAGCGGAGGAAAAGGAAGAAGAATAAGAAGAAGAAGATTTTTGAACGAATTGCATTAATTTATTTAAAGCGGAGCGTGTAATTAAGGACGCGCAGTTCAGAATACGTTGAGCTTATTAAGAAGTCCTTTTACGTTCTCCTTATTGATGCGTCCCGTAAAATAATGCAGGAGCACGCTCTAATTATTATTAACGCGTTCGACTCCCACTTTCGACCCTTTGCTTCCGTCCTATAGCTAGCTGGCAATCGTCTAAAGAGCTTTTTCCCAATTTATCTCCATACCTAAAATCCTCCTGGTAAAATCCATACTTTTTTAAGTATGCAAACAATGCAAATTGTTTTGCTTACATTGATTGGTTTTCCTACAAACAAAACTCGCAGTGGCAAATACTCGTCGGTACAGTCCGTATAATTGAAAAAATGCGAAAACCTAATTACGCTGTAGAACTAGGCGCAAATATTTATAACAGACTGGGCAAACAAAGCAATAAAGTGGAAGCAAATTTACCCTTTTACCGATTTATTCCTATCATATCGATGGAAGCACGTTCTCTAAGCGTTTCCCAATACATTATCCATTTCTTGCAATATGTATACTCATAAACTATGTATACAAGTAAATACTACAGGAAAGGAGTACACAGTTTTTATTCTAATTTGGATAGCACAGCTTGAAGGAAAGCTCAAATGGAGAGGAAAACTTTGTTAAAAAAACTTTATTCGCTGCATTTGCTGCATTTTTATTAAAAAAAGAAAAAGAAAAAAAGTTTTTATTTTAAATAGACAAATTTGCATTTTACTCATCACTAGAGCTTTTTTAGTTTACTGGGTGGTCTGTATGTTATTTCTCACGCTGTACATTGGTAACTTCTTCAATTTTAAAGATAGTGATTCAATTCAATGGAAAAATAGAGCAAAATTTTACAACCAACGTATAACTGTTTACAAAAATCTGAAATATCTCCTGGTTTCCGAATTATCCTGAAAAAAACTGAAAACAGTCAATTTTTTGATAATGAATTCCAAGAAAACTATTTATCTTTGAAAAAAAGTAACAAGGTCCCCTAATAGTTATTTTTAAATGCAATCTAAATAATTTTACACTTTTATAGCTTACCGCTTAAGAAAGTGGCCACCCCCTATGGTTTTTGTTATCAGGTATGCAATGGATTACCAATAAAGAGTAAAGATAAACTGAAAACGTATATTCTTGATATAACGAAACAGAAAAGATTCAATGCTTTTATATGTTACAAAACGCTAATTAT
>JASKGO010001733.1:0-12927 GCA_030556065.1 Holobus sp. GC000080
CGATTTTCTAAGGATTCGAAAAATTTAATTTTAAATCGGAGCGCGCGAAAAAAAATTTCAATTTACCTCCTCGAACTTATTTACTCCTGATACAAATCCCCGATTTTCTAAGGATTAGAAAAATCGGACTGGAATGCGAAGAATTCGAAAAATTCGGACTGGAATGCGAAGAATTCGAATTCGAATTTTTCGAAATTAAGAAGGTAGGCAATTGATAGCACTGAAAAGTGCTGATTGATTGGGTTTTCGATGAAAATACCTGAAATACAGCAGTAAAATTGAAAAGAATATTATTGATTGTTTATTTTACTTTAAACTTTAATTATACAATAAATTAACAAAAACATTGCTAAAATTAACCCTTTTAATAATAAAAACTTATATTAATTAAAAATTAAAGCTAATCATTGTTAATTTGGCTTCAAACTAATAAAATTAACGATAACCATAGCAAAACTACTTATTTTAACAATAAGAACTTGCATTATTAATAAATTAAGGCAAATTTGAGTAAATTTTATTTAAAGCTAACTAAATTAACAGCATCAATTGCAAAAGAAGCATTTAAAAACTAAAATCATTAAAAAATTAAAGCAAATTTGCCCTAGCTTTGTTTACAACTAATTAAATTAACAGAAACAGAAACAACTGCAAAACTAACAATAACTACTTAAATTATTTTACAATTACCAAATTCAGTTGCATTAAGTAAGGAACTGAAAAATAAAACCAGGTTTTGTATACATTTATAAACATTAAACATATATTCTACACATATATTCAACGTTCCAATTATAAAAAAAATTCATATTCAAATGGTATCAATCAAACAAAAACATTACTAAATTACAAACCGCGTCACAAACAAATAGCATTTCCTGCAGACCTTGCCTGGAAAGCGCAGCATTGACCAATTGTACGAAGAAAGCCAGCCACAACTTGTGAAAATCAGCAACGACGACCCGATGAAGAAGCAGGCCTTAGATTCCGATGAGGAAGACGTCGAAGAGGACCTATACAATATCATATCGGAAAATAACTTCGTTGGCAAAAAGAAATTACTGAAATGCATTGAAAAATATTAAAAATAATTCAATACTAATAAAGAGTAATAAAAAATAACACAAACTAATAAATAAATTACCTAAAATCATTGAAACATATAAAAACAATTCAAAACTTAGTAAAAGTAATAAAAAACAACCCTAACTAATGAATTAAATACTCAAACACACTGAACAATAAAAAATAATTCATAACTTATTAAAAGTAATGAAAAACAACTATTAAATTAATTACTAAAACTCATTGAACAGCATTAAAAACAATACTAACTAATTAATTAATTACTAAAAATCATTGAACAACTCAAAAAGCAACCCTAACTAAAAAATGCTTATTGAAAAGCAATGAACGGTATTAAAAACTAATTAAAACTTATTAAATGTAATAAAAAACAACACTCACTAATAAATTACTTATGGATAAGCAATGAAAAATATAAAAAAAAAACATTTCAAAACTTATTAAAAATCAACCCTCACAAATATTTTAGTTATTACAATGCATTGAAAAATATAGAAACAATTCAAACAATTCAAAATCTATTAAAAATTACCCTAACAATTAAAATAATTACTGAAATGCAATGATAAACATAAAAAAGAATTGAAAACATATTTATTTATTAAATATAGGGATACCCTCGGAACCGATATAAACGACGAATTTCGCGAAAAAAAGTCGTCAACGTCCGTACGTGGCGGCGGTCGGTGGACGACTAAGTACAATGAGCGCCTTACACTTCACCGCTTCGCTTCGTCATCTCACGAGATAAGATTCAATAGAGACGACGCCCCAATTACTGCAATTCTGCAATACCAATGTATATTCAATTATTACTTACTTAAATTAGATTATATTAAATAGCAACAATTCCAATATTAGCACCCGGAAATTGACCAAATTAAATAAATTGTAGGCTATGCCATCATTAAAATGAAAAAAAAAAAATGTAAAAAGTGAGCTTTGTCGCTTCCTTATCAGGTCCTCAATCGATTGCTATTTTTTTGAAATCCCTATCACTTACCATTCAAGAGATATAGTTTAAGGCCCTTTTCTCCCTTTCTGAAGGCCCTAACTTAATGAATTGTAGCTTAATCGCATCCATTCAAGGTGCTCAATCTATTGCAATTTTTTTGAAATCTCTATCACTTACCATTCAAGAGATACAGTTTAAGGCCCTTCCGTTTTGTATCCCGCATTCAAAGGGGAGGAATTTCCGTCTTTAGAGTTAGTCCATGCTAAATACATACATGTACTTAAAAACGAATCATCGCTGGGCGATTAGTAAATATGTATCAATTCAGATTGCAATTCCATAGGACAGTGGATTTATGTTGTAAGTGGGGCAATTTTCTCCTCGAATAACATTAACTTTATCTATTTTTAGTGGTGCACAAATAGAAAGAGTTTATACCTGCTATATTATTGGGTCGTTTTCTATGTAAAACAATAACGGAATATAATTCGCTGCAGGCTTATTGTAAATAATATCGCACGTGCAAGATAAATAAGCGAAGACGAATAATCGCAGCCCGGCCAATACATGTGGCAGAATTCAGATGGTAGTTTATTGGACAGTTTATCACATAGTTTCAAGTGGGGAAATTTTCGTCAACGAATAGAAGAAATTTATTAAATTCTGGTGCGCACAAGACGCTCAAATATTACTTTGCTTGTAGAAACCAAAGTAATAAACCGATTTTAATGTTTTTTTCACTAAATTATTGTTTTATAAATTATCTGCGTCTAATTCAAACATTTTGTTTTGTGGTGTCACTTCATATAGGGAAATTTTTTACATGCCTTGTCCCTTGTCTTAATTACGTTCAGTATTTCCTCATCGAACCACTTATGTTCGTTACCTTTTTGATTTATTAGCATTTCTGGGTACAATTCTAATGGACTAATGAACTATATTATACGAACAAAGAAGTACCTAAAATTCAACGTCTTACTAAACTGAAATTTAAGTTAAAAACATCTGAAGAAAGTTGGAACATACTAGGTCCCCTCTGCATCCAAAGAACAGACATTTTAATTTCAATATAATTATGTATTTCTCTTGGCCGAAAGACTTAATTGGTCGATAGCCCTTTGTCCCTCAGTGGACAATAAATATGAATAAAAGCAGACGTAGCGTAGTGTAATAAAATTTTATTTAATGTTTTAAACAGTAGTCGTCAACAATTCATAATATATTTTTTAAGCAATTATAACAAGTACAACCTTTAAATATAAGTAACAATAACGGCCAAACAGTACCTATAGAAAACCAATTACTATCACCCCAATATTTGAGAAAACCGTTAAAAGTATCTAGAAAAGTTGCAAAAATAATACTCTGAGAGGAATGCTGTTATTAATACTTTTTAGGAACTACCCGAAACAAACGAAAAAACGAATCCACCACCAATGAAACTACCGTTTCAAGTGAAGTGTTTTTAGAATTCAGCAACAGGAACAAGTGCGCTCCTCTTCTTGCTGTACGGGTCGTCCCCGTGCGAAAACAGTCAACAATTGACATCTGACCCTGCAACGAAACAAAATCCAAATAACCACAATGAAAACAAAACGTCAGAAAGGGAATACTTTGCGCGTATTTCAGTTTCGTTTTGAACTTCCCCGTCGCAGTTCCATCTGCTGGTGGCATTTTTGGGTCGAAAGCAGAATTCGCTGACCTCGTGGACCTCCACGAAAGGGAAGTCTTCAATTCCGCGTCGCTTGTTCGCTAATCTCAAGAGGAGTTTTAAGGAGTTCCAGAAATTGGTGTGACGCACAACCACTAAATGCATTTTTCCATTGCCCAAATGACAATAGGGAGCTATGCCATTTGGGCTTCTATCACAGGAGCAGCTTATATTAGCACCACTTAACATAAAAAACCTTCCGGTTATCGAATTCCAATACTGCTCTTCGCTAGATCTCGTCGAATCGTCTCCGCTGCTAAACTCGCTGCATTCTTCGCAACTGGCAAAACATTTCCTGCTGGGTTTGTCCCCGGAAATCCTCGATAATACTGCAACTTCGCCGTCGTAACCGTTGTTTGCAAGAATCGTTTTGAAACCTTTAAGTTCAAAGCAAGCGCATGTAGCGAATACAATAATCGATTGACCGCATCGATTGATTACCTGAGTATTCGTAACGCCGTGGCCCGAGCCATCGGTACTTGTTGCTGTGATAAACCACGTCGCCCAAATATCCGTAACTAAGTACACTGGCATACAGTCTAAGTAACTTGTTCTCGTCGTGAACGGACACCAAGTCCATGTTGATTTTTGGGCCCAAAATTATGTACAAAACGGCGGTGACTACGTCGGTGGTGCCGTGCAAACAGTACGCTATCGTATCCGTGCTTCCGCCTGCCATGCGAAAAAAGCAAATAAGACAAATGGAATTTGGGGGCGGTAAACTACTTGCCAGGAATAATGCCGATGGGTATTTCCGGCTTCGGCAATTCCAATTGGACATCGTCTATATCTAAATCAAGATCTTTACATCTCTTAAGGACTAAACCGTTGAAAACCTCGGAAACGGTGCCGTCGCCTCCGACGCATGCGATGCCGTCGAATTTGCTGAGGTTGTATTCCAAGATGTTATCTCGAATTTGGTTCTTACGCTGAGATATGTTAAGAGTGACGTCGACACCTGCGATCTCGAACAACGGCTTGCAGATTTTCTGATAAATGTTGATGCCATTTTTGCGACCACCGAACGGATTTACGAATATTATGAGTCTTTTGGGTCTTTTCATCCCTAAAAATGGGAATGAAGCATTGAAAATGGCAACATTTTTGTTAATACGTACTTCGCAAATAATTCTGGAGGGTTTTGACCCACGATTGCACTTGTACGGGATCATTGTGCGAGAATACTACATTACAATACTTAAGGCAGTTGTTGCTCGTCTGTTTAACGTAGTGGACGATGAAAGCATGCGGATTAATTTCGGATTCTTCGTCGTCGTAAAAAATTGCGTTGTTTTTCGAAGAGTGACGCACTGCGATTACATTTCCAATAGGAACAATTGTTTGAGCTGCAATTAATGAAAAATATCCAACAATTAGATTGCTGAGTAACTTATCTCAAAATATGCATTAGGGCTAATATGAATTACAGCAGTTACTTTTGCCATTTTATTAATTACCTCTAACTGAATTAAGCTTTCATTTAAATGTCAAAAGGGATGCTTTAATGAGGCATGATTTTGAGAATGGCTAGATTATCTGAATGATTATGCTAATATGCAAAGGATTTTACGAATGAACAAAAGTGACATAAGTCTTGATTAAAATAAGCAAATATACCAAAAGGTGGTTTCACTTTATCCCATATGAGCTGGTTTTTGTGGAAGAAGACCTTGAATCTCTTCTTTCTGCATAAAAATGTGGAGAGCAAAACAGATGCTTCAATTTCTTCCAGTTCAGGCAAGTTCATGGCTTAGGCATTGGTAGTTTAAAGGGAATGTAAACGACTAAAACATTAACGAGGCATCAATAGGACTGGAATTTCTTAATTGCGTTTCAAGCAAGCGTTTTCACTGGCTGTTTTCACAGTGAAAACAATTCGGACCTTGTGATTTGATAAATTAAATAATTGCATCGTAAATCGATCAAAAGCTACTTACGTGGGTATTATTTCACGAAACAACCAATCTTAATTCAATAACATGGAAGCACATCGTTCAAATGATATTTGAAACGATGAAACTCATAAAAAATTTCACTCTTTTCGTTAATTTGTGTACACAGTCAGCGGACAAGACAATTGTCAACAAATCCAATGTGACATTGACGATGTGCTCTGAAGTTTTCTGTCCAACAGCCACGACGTTTCTCTATTTAACGGTAGACGGCGCTGCGCTAAGGGCATCCGCGCAAATTTAAACTGCTCCTCATGCTATTGCATATTGAAAATGACAAATTCCTCAATTAAATGTTGATTTAGCGATTTGTTATTTGTTGTACAAACACAGAACAAAGGCACCCACAGAAATCCGCAATTGAAAAGTTATATCTGCAGCTCATCTATACATCTATTTAAAATATGATGAAATATCCGAAATTATTAAACGGTTGTAATATATCCCTTATTAACAGTGTGGAATTGCAACAAATACACGGAATTTACCAATATCAGGTGAATCGCAAAGAACAGCCAGAGGCAATAAATGTATCAGCATAATATCGAGTGCGGCTAATTAGTGATTTTCGTTTATCTTATTACGTTGCTGCAAGCATGCTCTAAACAAGCTAATTAAGCAATTACATTAATGTAATCAGAGCTAATTAATTAGTTTACAAGAGGTCCCATCTTATAAGGTCATCAGCCAGTTCCGATAGAAAAGGAAAGAGCCTAAGAAACGTCAGATATTATCTACCTATTCAAGTTATTCACTTCTCTCTCCTGTTTGATGCAACCAAGGAACACCTTCCGCTTCTGCGATCCCTTCGTGGGAAATCGCGCAAAATCACAATTTTAAATGTAACTATTTGCTTAGCGAACTCTTTTTCATTAGTTAATTATAACATAGTGGGGATAATGACGCTTCGGCTGACAAATCAAATGTTTCGCAAACTTTTCGAAATTTTCACAGAAGTTAGGGGTCGGTGGGGGTGGCGCCTCGCAGATGATTTGTGGGGCAAGGACAACTATTTATGTGGACCTGTAGCTAGTCCCAATTAATAGTAGTTGGGTCCTTATTGAATAAGCTACAGTACGCATTCATCGAGGGTGTAGTAATACCCCCTGGAATAACTGGAATATCTGTCGGTAAAATGAACAATAATCCCGCGACCATTCCAAGGATCCAGGATTATCCCTTTATTAACAAAGGGAATTTTAAGTCTTTTTTTTTTTGCAAAAATCACTAAATTTTCCATTAATAAATTCAAATGTACCAAAATTTTATAACAAACTGTATTGCAGACAATTTTTTTTTTCACAAGTGCCTATCGTTAAAAGAAGGCACTCTTAAAAAATCAAGTGCGGACGTTTTGAATAAGTACACAGCTAAATTTAATCAAGCAATGGAGAAAAGGATCAGGATCAGATTAAACAACGTCTATCTATACATATAGCTGTGCTTTTTATCCTTGCAACCGAATCCGTTTATTTGTCCCACCGTAATTTCATATCAACTTCAAACTATCAATATTTATTAACGCTGATTGCGTCTAATTAAAGCGGAGGAATATATTAAATTAACGTTGAATCAAATTGATCCACAAATCCTACCTAGTAGGAAGTTCTTATTAGAAGAATTGACTAAGCGATTGAATTGGCTCTATCAGCAAGGAGGCATCATAGATCGATGCGCGAACATAGATGGCGGAAAAAGCGTCGCTCAGAGGGCGTCTGGCGTCTGGTGCCGGTAGAGCTGCGTCGCGACGCCAGGCACACTTTCAGCATTTAGTGCATGGCAAAGTACGCAACCGAACTCCACGCCGGACGCTGCTCCCGAGTCATCACAAACAGCGCTCTAAACATTAAAACAACGTTTTCGCAAGGACCGATAAAATTGTTATTGACAACCGCGCGAGGACATTAAATCCGATCAGTGCTACAATTTAAAAAACTGCCACAAAGTTTCCGAGAATTGACTGTTCGTAATTTGCCGAAAACTAAAAACTGAAAAGTTGAGCGACAAAGGTGACCGCACTTCCAATTAGACATGACATTTTAGGCAGTCGTAATTTTGCGCCACTGGCAGAAAAACCATCGAGCCCCGAGGACGAGAAGAAGCTAATCAGTGCGTGTCGCGGGAAAAACTTTGGCCATCGATGTTATCCAACTGCGTGTTTTTGAAACATTCTGCCAGTGCGTTGTCATCTCAAAACCAGTGAATTAAATGGGGAATAGTAGCAATTAGGCATTAGCGCACGCGAAACCATGGCACTTCTTGCGGTCCGCAAACTGCTGGGTCTCATCACCATCTTAACGCATGCAGGTAAGATGCTCGATAACAATTTTAGCGCCACCGAAAGGTTTGCAATTTTTTATTCTTGCAAAGTCGCATGCGGGACCGACAAACAATTGACGCCGCCGGCAATCGGTCCAATTTGGAATGAAAACTTATTTGGCCGTTCCAAATTTTCCTACGCGACGTCTTTTTCCGTCGAAATCCGACGCGACAGAGTTTTATTGCACGTACAAGGCGGTAATTAATAAAGCCGGCAAACGGTTTCCGTTTAAATATGTCTGAAATGCTGCTGCATCATTCGTTATTCGTTCGCTGAATGCGCTTGAAGAATACGCATTAAAATATATTCGGAACACGTCGCATTGTTTGACTAGGGGGGAAATGTATATTCCGGATTCTCTATATTCCACTTGTTTTATGTGCAACTTCATCATTCATGTGGATAAATATTGGAGGAAGATTAACAGCAAATATTGATTATATCTTAAGCATACTAGATCATCTGGACATATTATCTCGTCGGGGTAAGAAAAAAACAAAAAAAAAAGAAAAACGCGCCACCAGAGGATTTGCCAGTTGGTTAAAAAAGGAAAACGGCTTTTTGTGTTAAAAGAATACTAGCGGCCAGACAAAAGACCAAACAAAGGAAGCGCAGCGGATATCACAGGTACATCACTTAGTTTGATTGGAAATATCGTGTTTTTTGTCGATTATAAACCCTTTTTCAATCCCCTCGCTTTGCCGATATAATCGAGTACGTATAGATTTACCAACTAAACGATTGCTGCCGTTTTTTTTTTCATCATCGAAATAACGTCATCAGCGACTGTAGTCGAACAGTTTCCGGATATAACGAAAAACAAATAGACTGCCGAAGACATTGCGAAGTTCATTAAGGAGCAGACATAATACTAATCGCGAACTCCTTTTTTAAACAACAATCTAATTCTGTAATCCTGTAATTAGCGAATTACGTGTAATTTATTTACGACGACGTCCCTAATGGCTTGTTTATTGATAAATAACCCGTAAAATGAAAGAAACATTTCAATTATGGGTACAGTACGGAGAGCACAATCGAGCGCTTCAGCGATTTTTCTTATTTTACTATTAATTACCGCCTAGCTTAGGGCCACGAGATTTCTCATCGCGAAAACGTCAACTAAAGACGAATGGTGCAAAGGGCATTCGAGCAATTTATATTTACATAATACGCGAAAGTACTTTTGTGTTTTTCCGCTAAGCGAACGAATAAAATTGCACAATTTAATACCTAAAAATTCAAGTGGCTGCACTAAGGGCGAAACTTTTGCACCGACGACTGAAAATTTCCAATGGCAAAAAAATCCACCCCTACATAGGTAATTTTATACGAATGAGCAACTTTTGTATACTGCATCAAGCTGTGCGCTGAAGCCGGAAGAGCTTCACTCGAAGTTAAATCAGAAACAACGGCAGCGATAAACATCAGATTTTCGTTACACGAACCCTTTCAGGAACAACAATTTGTTAAACAAGATTTAATGACATCGCATTTGTCGAAAAACAATTTTAGTTTCCTGCACCCACTAAGGCATGCCATTACTGCTATCAGTCGGTCGAAAGCCATGAACCTCAAACGATTTTCGATCTTGCATTGTGCGTGGGCGTATCGAAAACATTTAGGGCCGGTATTATATAATGTCCGGTTGACGGCCAGATTCTGTATTTATTAAACTCAACCCCCCCAAGTGTCAGTTCAATCGCGTTTGTATCGGCCGACATTATGAGCAGCCCAGTTGAGTCCCGGTTGAGTTTATGAAAAAGTAAACGTCAAATTGTGAAGTCAACGCGTTACAAGCAAACATTTCTGCTTGCGTCACTTGTGGTACGCTGATTTTTCTCGCTCGCCATTGGCTAATAATGAAGCTCGGACAGGGATTTCCTGCAATGAATCAACATTTCCTTAACTTATGATCATAATTTTGATAATTCAATAGTATCAATAGTATTCAATGGAATCCAAACGATTAGCGAACCAACCTATTGAAATACGATATACCTATTGAAATTTTAAAGCTTTGAAGTTTTTCACATTGACTGCATTAGCTTCATCAACAAACAGCGGCAAATTATGACGGGCAGCTGCTTTGTTACTTTGTCGAAACTTGAGCGATTTAAAACATGGATCAAACGATATGACATGAAGTATTTTAGATCGTAATGAATTATTGCAAATAAGCATCGAGTTGAACGGTTGGCCTGGCAACATGCAATGATATTATCTACGGTAACCACAGACGAGCATTATTTGAAACAGATACACCGCATGCTAAATCCAATTGCATTGCCGTTTCAAAGGGGTCGAAGGTTATGGGATTTGCAAAGTAGGCCGAACAACGGATGCGGATTTTTGCGGCATTTCGCGTCTCCTTTTAAGGGCGAAAATGACAAGTTAAGCTACCTCATAGGCAAACCATTAAGAGGAGTATTACGTAACATGTTTATGTACTACACCGACTACACGGCAGCGAATCTGAACCATCAAAGTCCGCCAGATAAGCAGAACGTAGTTGGCGTGCCGTTGTGTTGGTATTGACGGGATTACACGGGGCGGACGAGCTCCCCTCTTGCGCATAAAATATTCAGCCAGTTCAATTTTATAAGATGTATGTACTCATCATCACAGTCTGGAACCTAATTTAGATTGACTTTAATAATTTACGGCACCTCTTTTTAATGACTAATATCCAGCAACAGGGAACGACCTCAAAATTATATGCTGCAATATTAAAATTCATGTCTGATCTATATACAATAGAATGCATAACCCCTCGACCGGCTCCGATGCATAATTAACGCCTCCGCTCATATTCTTTTTCACTTTATACCGGAATTTTATTGTCATCGCAACGGCAAATGTTTTCGCAATCTTTTACGATAGTTGCAGGAAATAAAAAGTTATCGCGCGAGTAACTTATGTTATTCCGCAGAAAAATCCAGTTCGGCCTAATAAAATCAAAAGAATCAGTCCTGCTTAACAGAAATTACAAAGTTTTCGTTCGACATGCCCGCCGAGCAAGTGCTGTAGTTTTATTATGCCAACTCCAGTAAACTCGAATCAAAATTGATTTTTTACTGCTGCTCCCGTCTCGATACGAGCTTTCGATATTTTGATATAGTAAACCTAAACTAAACAATTGTTGTTTCACTTGGTAAGGAACATAATTCCTCGGATGGCGGGCTTCGGAAATTTGCGCGCAGCGAAAAAAAAACACCCTGTACGGAAATACTATATAAGATAATGTTGCGGTTTTATGGAGTCGTAAAGTGGGAATGTGACAAGTTAAAAAGGGACGAGTCGCGCGTCGCGTTATATATTGCATTAGTAAAAATTTTTCATTTTCATTGCAATCATATAATTTTCCGTCGTTTGCACTTAATATTTCCAGTCGAGCGCGACGGGGGCGGCAAAGTCGAAAAATATTTGCGGATCACGTTCCGTGCGAATCTATTTATTTGCCGAGCTTAATAAAACACATCGCGACGATGACACAAGTTCTTTAATCTAGTTGCCGCGGCGGGCGCAAAACTTTCAACGCAAACTTACCACCCGCATATAGATATATATAGATAGATACCTACTTGTTCCGCCAAAGCGCCAAAGCGAGATAAAACGGGATTTTGAATGGAAAATTCGAAAAATGACGTCGTAATGAATCGAGTTAGGGCGCGTCGGGATAAGATCGTTTCGCGCGTACCGCTGACACAAATTTCCATCCGGTATATAAGAAACAACGAAAGAGCACAATGAACGCGTGTACGAAAATAGGAGAAAAAATATTCCAACAACGACGGGGCTCGCTGTACACGGCGCATTATTATTTAGTTATAATATGCAAATGTGCGCTCGAAGTGAAACGTAATTAATTATAAATAATTACGTTACGTGGAGGCAAGAAAAGTGGAGATTTTTCACTGCGATATTTCTGGACGTGAGGTTCGCCTTTTTCGTCTGTTCGTAATGCTCCCCCAAGTAATTCCCACATACCATAAATGAATGTTCAAGCTCCGAGGTGCCACTGTTATCCTCCACTTATGGACCAATCTGCTTCTGAGAGTCTATCTATATACAGGGTGGACATTCATCCAAACTGCATATATCTTCATGTAGATATTTTTAAATTGAAACTAAATAATTTATAAAAAATTGCATAGCTGACGTGATTTTTGATTTTAAGACAAATGAAAATAGTAATGGATTTTTTAAAAGTATTTTTTGGTGAATTATTTTAATATAACGCTTTAAATGATTATCATTAATGATTGCAATAATTATTGAAAAAATAATATATTTTTGAGAAAAATCAATAGTACACTTTAAATTTTCTGAAAAATAATTATAAATTAAGCAAATGTTAATATTTTCCAGAAAAATTCAGTTCATTTAAAATAAAATAGTAGAGAGACCAGAGTACGTTGTGTTTTCTTGGAATGAATTATCAAAAAGAAATCGCCGATTTTTAGTTTTTTCGGAATAATTTGGGGTCAAAGAAACATATCCGATTCTTGTAAACAGATATAAGTTGGGCGCAAAATTCATCTCATTTTTGTCCTTACAGAGCCGAATCTCTATTTCTAAAAATGTAAAAGTTACCCATATACGATACGAGAAAATGGCCACCCTGTATTAATAAGCGCACAAATGAATCACATCTTTCGTTTTAATTCAAAGAAGGAATTGTTTTCACAATATCGGGTGGAATATTTTAAGAGATTGAACATAGTGAAACTGTTTGTGTATGTAATTACATTACCCGGAGGGAAACTCACCGCAAACAGCCTCCATTACGTTGCGCGGGGATTCAAAATAACCTTTCGCTTTTCACTTTTTACGACTTCATAATTGTCTTAACGGTTTTAATTAACGCACATCACTAGTTTCATTGATTTCGCTTTTACGG
>JASKGO010001735.1:0-28175 GCA_030556065.1 Holobus sp. GC000080
AAAATTGTAGCCCTAAGTTAATTAGTTAAATAGTAATTAATTATTTTCTGGCAATATGAAATTGGGATTTTTGCAATAAAAAATCCTCTTAGTAATTTGTTTATAAAATGTGAAATACTACCCCGATTTTAATAATTTTTTCACTAAAATATTACTGATTAAATTATCTGTCACAATCTTAAATTAATTTTAAATTCAAACAATTTTGTGATTTTATACAGGGTAATTTCTTGGGGTGTAGTAATTTTCAATAATAAAAACTAAAAATAAAATCAACTCTATAGTTGCTTCAATTGAATAAAACCCATAAAAAAATGTACATACGTAAAAAAGACAAATTGATACACAAGCAAAAGCCGTAACATATAATGTAATAAAAAGCGATTTGTTTAAAATAAGAAGAGACAAATATAGATGTGTTGAATGTATGCGTGCACCAGTTGCATTACACAACCATTAATAACAAGCGCATGCAGATACAAATAAATTAAGCGAAGCATTATTATTAATAAGCGCAATGAGTGGGTACGAGCAAAACGTAGTATGTAGGTAATATGTACGCTAAGTAAATAGTAGATATACTTATATCCAGCTAGGTGGTGGTAAAGTGTACGCGAACTATATGTAAGAACATTAGTATGTAATACAGGTTCTCGTAGCGCAACATATCGCCATCATGTCGGTCGGCATAATGATTGATCAGCAAAGATAACATCAATTTATTGACTGATGGATCCTTGTATCTATTCGGATTCCGCATCCTAATCAATTTACATTGCTCGTATCAAGCCGTCAGTCGATGCCAACTAATGGATTACAACAGATTCACCTCTACTCCTCTCGGTACTCTTCTCTTTCCTTATAGGTACTACCATTTGCTTAAGAACAAGAAGAAGAAGAAGAAGTGTAGGTGTTCATCGCTAGCTGCTTTAATTGAATATCTTGTTTAGAAAAAAAAATACTTAAAAAATTTATTAGTCGCTGATCAAAAAAAAAAAAAAAAAACAAGATGCGAAATTTTAATTAAAATATAATGAAAAACTTAAAACGGCAAATAGTGATTTTCAAAGTGTGTGTGTGTGTGTAAACATGAGCTTACACAACATTTACAAGTCGAAGAAGAAGAAGCAAATATGCAAGTCAATATTAATAATTATATGGAAAACAAACACTAATGCCTAATTAGTACCGTTTCCTTCTACACACATGCTTCGTTTGCAATGTCGCTGCTGTCTGGTGTTTTATATGCGGATCTTATAAAAGCCACGCGTAACATTATTATTTATTGCTTTACGATATATTTACTTATATATAAATACATTTAATTAATGTAATATTTACTTGGCTAATTTTGGTAACAAATATCTGCAAGTAAACAGCATAATTAGTTTGTGCATATAAGTTTTTACGATGCATAAAACACAGTTACTTTTTAATTACATTTTCGCTATTTAATTAATTTAAAAGAAAATATTAATTTTAATTGCATTTGGTTTTTTGTAAATTTAATACTTTTCTTAATATTTAATAAATATCTCGAAGAATTGCGCGGATAAAAACAATTTAAAATAAATAAAGAAATATTCCTGTTATATAAGAAGTCTTTAAAAGCTACAAGTTGAAAGAAAATTTTGTGTGAAAACTAGAAAACAGATGTCTTTTACTGCTATTACCGCTTCATTATAGGCTTTAACTATTGAGGAAGATGAGGAAGAAATAAAATAAACCCATTTCACATTTATGAAAGTTTTATGACATTTTTTCAGTTGCGTCTTTAATGTTAGGATTGTTAGGTATTTTCGACGGAGATTAATTTAAAAAATATTTTATTTATATTTTTCAAATGAAATTCCCAAGAGAAATCTTAAAAATAATGACTTTAGAGATGCATTTAATACATTTTTAAATCAAATTTGAACTTTTAATGTCATGCTATATGAATACATTGAATTTAAAATTCCAAAAATAGAATAAAACACAAAAAAAATGTAGTTTAAAAGCCAAAAATCAAATGGCTGTAAAATAGATCGTGTGCAAATATTAATTGGCCTTTAAAAATATCAAGTTTAACACAAGTTTAAGGAAGCCATTTCCTGAGTTTAAATATTTTTAATTTTTTTCATTTAATATGCCAAAAAAAACCCAATAATTTATTAAGTAAATTATTGTTCCTTAATAGACTATTAAAAATGAAAACACAAAAATGAAAAATCTGGTAAACAGCTAAAAAAATAAAAAATTGTTCAAATGTTAGGTATTTTATTAACATGCACAACGGTAAGAACATCGAAGAAGAGAGCCGGAGAGAGATCATGAGAGGTCATAACGATCATAATGCTGTAATATTCCGTATGCACATGAATGTGTATTTAAAATGATTTAATAGTATGTTTCGTTTCAAGTACACATACTGCACTTACTCACTCTCTTCTTTCGTTGCCAATGCGATGCATAAAGAGACTTTTGCTCGGCCAGCCAGCATCCACTGCCTGCTTGCTGTACCTAGCTCTCAGAGCTCGGTACCTCCGAGTGCTGCTATTGAGAGATTCCGCTCGAAACCGCTCACTTTATTTATTGCAATTCTATGCACGATATTTGTCGTTTTGTTGTTGCTGTTGCTCACTTGCGTTTCCATCATCATCCTCAATACATTCAAGGCATTCAAATACGAATGGCTTTTGCTGCTTTTGCAAATTATGCGAAACACCATTCGGACATAATTATACTCGAATACTCGACCTCTCAATGAATAAAAAGCTTCAGCTTCATTTCTATTCCGAACAAGCAAACGACTTTTAATTTTTTAGGAAATTTATTAAGACATACTGAATTTATTAGTAAATTCAAATTTGTTTTTGTTCAATATCAAGTAAATTTTTAATATCAAAATGTCAAAAAGGTTTCATTTCATAAGAAAAATGTACAACGAAAACAAAAATCAAAACTGAATTAAAGAAATCACGTGCTGCATCATTATTATTATTGCATTTACTGTTTCATACAATAAAGTTTTATGTGTTTGTTGTAGCTTCTTTTCTTAATTTGTATTCCGAGCGTCCGTTGCCAACGAGGAGCATCTTCAGTTGTTCGGTACGCGACGATTAAGATCAAATAGGCATCATGCATATCGGCATTGTGGGAGCCGGCGTTTCCGGTCTGGTTTCTGCCAAACACTGTCTGGCCGCCGGTCACCGCGTTACCGTTTTCGAAAAGCACCACAAATTGGGCGGCTGCTGGAGCGGCGACGCCAAATCAACTGGCCTCGATGAGTACGGACTGCCAATCAATTACGGCATGTACCAAGACTTGCGGTAAACCCACTTCTATTTATTTTACAATTCCAGAATTATTTTAAATTATTAAAAAAATAAATATTGCAGAACGAATCTGCCGAAAGAAATAATGGTCTTGGAAGGATTAGAACACGACGCCAATTTGGAAAAGTCCTATGTGAGCCAGCAGGACATTCTAAGCTATTTGCAAAGATACGCGACGAAATTCGATTTGGAACGACACATCGAGTTCCTGCAGGAAGTGATTAACGTTGAACCGATAATGGGAAGTGCGACCAGATGGAGGATAAGCGTCCGAGACGTTCGCACGAAGCACAACAACGTGAAAGAAGAGGAATTCGATGCGCTGCTGATTGGGAGCGGACATTTTAATAAGAAATACGTCGCTCCCATTACAGATGCCGATCGGTTTGCCGGCCTCAAGATGCACAGTAACGATTACCGGAATCCGGATGTGTTTCGCAATTTGCGGGTGATCGTTATTGGTGCGGGCCCTTCGGCCGGCGACATCGCGAAAAGGGTTAGCGCGGCGGCGGCGGCCGTTTTCCAGAGCGTCAAAGCCGATTCGCCGCGGTTCGTGCCCATTTATAAAGACGTTAAGGAGAAATGCGAAATCGATCGGTTCGACGAAAGGGGAGCGCACTTTAAGAACGGCACTTACGAACTAGCGGACGCTGTTATTTACTCCACAGGTAATTATCCTTTATTTCCATTTCTTTGCCCCGTGCACACACACAGGCCGAAAGAACAAACGAACAAATGAACGGGCCGATTGGCACAGCAAACAAAAACATAAATTACGCTTTTTAGTCATGCGGCATAATTTTTACTAGTTAGGTCTCTTCGCATTGAAAGCTTTCGGTGAATGTTGAAAAGGATTCGTTTCCTAATTAATGTGCTTTCTTATTTTAATTATGCCGTTTCATTAAAGCGTTTGCTTTGATTTTTAAAATGGTAAATTTTTCATTTAAATTCATAACTTAAGGGGCATTTAATTTATTTTATAACAAATTGAAAAAAAATGTTATTTTGTCATATAGAAGGAATTACAAAAAAAAATCCTCTTTTGGTGGGACACCCTCTAAGTTTAAAAAAATGTGCTTCGAGAAAGTGGTAATTTCCTTTCAAATGTTTATAAAGTTTAGATAAATTTGTTTATCATAAATAAATTGTGGACAATTTTCCATTACATATGAAAATGTTTATTGTACATTGCTTTATTAAGAAACTTAGTCGCTGTTTGAATAAATATTTACTTTAGAGAATTATTAAAAAGTCAATTGAAGAAAAATACAATAATTCGATTGATCGTCAGGGTCAATTCAGTTATGAATTACCGAGTCATAAATATCTATGGCATTTAATAATCATAATAGTATTGATAATTAAAGCACATGTTATTATCAAGAAATTCATTATTTATAATTAATAATTACCTCAAATTAAAAATCTACACTTCACAAAGAAAATTTATTTTTATTTACTTTTTTTCGAATTTAACGACTTTAATAATGATACCTTTATTTAATTCATAGTTAAAAAAGGATTTAATAATAAATAATTTCATCAATAATTAAAATTTCAATAAATTAATTGAATTCATAAAAAAATCAAGAAAATTAAATAACAAAAATTGAAATTTCATATCGAAATTAAATTAATATTTAAAATTTCCTAGGCTACACTTATTCACTGCCATTCTTATCGGAAAACTGCGGTCTGAAAGTGGACAACAACTGGATCCAGTACCTTCACCAACATTGCGTCAATATCGAATACCCAACAATGTTCATAGTGGGTTTGCCCTATGGTGCCAGCATATATCCCATGATTGATTTGCAAGTAATAAAATACCACCCATAAATTTAATATTTATGCTTTAAAATTGCAATTAATTACAGCTAAGATACTTTTTGGCATACACATCAGGAAAATTTACACTGCCAAAAAAAGAGGAAATGCTGAAACAAGTCCTAGACGAATGGAAAGAAAGAAAATCCCGAGGAGAACCCAAGAAGAATTTCCACACCGTCAAAGATGCCGGTCGCAGCTTATCGGCAGCAATGGCAAAAGAAGCTTCAATTAAAGGCACCCCTAATGTGGTCTTCAATATAATGGACGCATTGCACGCCGGTTGGAACGATAAAGACAAGTTCACAATTTTAGATGATGACAATTTCACCAGAGTTGCATTTGAACAAATGTCCTAATTTAAATAATTCTCTTTAACTGTCTACGATATCTGTAGAATTCAGTTAATGTATTTTTTATTTTTGATGATTAAATAATAATGAATTTTACTTTTTTCTGCCTAATTTCCCCAATTATTGTTGATTTTAATGAGCGCTTTCTAAGTGGATTTATTTCAGAGCGATTCAGTGTCAAAGATCACACGGTTTAATCTGGTTATAACTGATGCGAGATTTTTTTTTTCTCATCTGCGCTAACCGGGATTCGGATTATGCAATACTAAAACAAATGAAGGAACACAATGCACGAATTATATTATCGTTTTATTTCTGTATATAGTGTGTGGCAAAAGTGTTATTGACTTATTGACAGTATTTTTTTATTTTCTACGTAGTTTGGCTTGTTGATTATACTTTCGGGTACGTCAATTTACGATGAGGAATTGCACGAAAACACTTATCGGAACTTTCCACAATTGATTGCGAAATTTCGGGCGTGTGGATGCGTTCAACATTGAGGATTGGGTGTTTTGATTTCGTCAATTTCTCATTCATCAAATAAACAGAAAACAGTAATTGGGAAGTTTCCCAATGGCAAATTACGTGGACTTTCCTGGTTTCCTTTCGGAAAGCTTTCAATTCAAAATTTCTTTCTGCTTCCGATAAAGCAACTATTCATCTTTTTTAAATTATGTATTAAAATTAAATATAAAATTGAGTTGTCAATGTGAAAACCTTGATACTTCTTTTAAACAAATAGAGGCCCTAGCCAAACTTAACACTGAAAAGGTGTGGCAAATTTTACCTAAAGTTTTTTGGGAGTACTTCAAAGGGAAAAAGGACCTCTTGAGGTCCACAACACTATTCCCAGCAAGTCTTACCATATCAAGTGAACCAAAAAATCATTTCAACAGCGACTGAGACTTACCTAAAACAAAAAGAAAAACTATTACAATCAACGAAAAACAATTAAAGATTAGCAAAAAAAATAATTGAAATGCAATGAAAATAATTTAAAATAAAAATAAATCTTCAGTTAAAACTAGAAAAAGTTTTGCATAAATTGCAAAATTTCATTGGCTCAGTTACATTATCAATAAGCATTAGGACAAAGCATACATTGTCCGATGTAACAAATAGTGTTAATAGAGTTATTATTAACAGTGGTGTTTGTTGAAAAAGTGGTGTTTAATAATTATATGTATTGATGCGCGATAAAAAAAATCACACTGATGATGATGTTTACTGAATCCTAACGCACCACAAACTATTATCAAAAGCAAGACTAGTATAAAAGAAGGCTGCCACTTTGGGAACGCCACAGTACTAATCTTACAATCGCATTGCCGACAATTAAACAGTGAATTATTCGAATATTTTAACGCAACGATCATCCGCAATTACTATAGCAAAATGAAACGAGTGGCTGTTATTGGGGCTGGGGCTGCCGGTTTATCTTCGGCCAGACACCTAATTGCCGCTGGATTCCACTGTTGCATCTACGAAACCGCCCCCGATTTGGGCGGCACGTGGCTCTACACCAACGACGTCGGAAAGGATAAATACGGTTATCCTGTTTATTCCGCTATGTATCAAGGATTAAGGTAATTAATTCTTCTATTATTATTTTTTTTTAATTAATTTTATTCAATTTTAATTTTATTTTAATAATTAATAAATTAAAACGTCATAAAATAAGAAAATAAAGAAATTCATTGAAATTTTGGGAAAATCGGAAATAAAGATAAATTAAAATATTATAATGAAAACGATAACTGTTGAATATTTCGTTTATTGTTACTTAGCAACAAAAGAGAAACTAATGAGGCTAATCGAAAAAGTTTCCATTTGTTTTGGATCCGGTCCGATTATAAGAGTTCATTGAGTAAGAGAGATAAACGGAATTTGCTAGACGTTTGGTGACTAAATCGGTTCCTCGGTTCCTCGGTTCCTCGGGTCCATTGCTAAGTCGAAACAAATTATTTATTGACTGTTAAATTACTCTCGCTAAGGGTAAAGGTTATCTTTGTTATGTAAGCAATTGGATCGGAACCAGTCGCTTTGTAAACGGCCCCTGGGAGGAAAAAATCTCTGATTTGCTTAATTCACTTTTACCACAAGTTGAGTGGAATTTCCGCAACTTTTATTTTTCGAACCATTTCTCATTTCATTCTAGTCTACAAAATTTTATTATTTTTAAAAACATTAAATTATCTTTTTATTGTTTTTAAATAGAAAAAAATAATTTAAAAGCCAACTGTTAGAAAGTACATTAATTTGGTCTGTATAAAAAGTTTTAAAATAAAAAATGCAGTGAAATCACGACGCGAAATATTATTATTAATTGCAATCACATTATCAATCACTGACGATACGTTGTTGCAGTAATCAATCTTATTTATCGATTTCGCATACATATATTATTTGCCAAACCTGAAGTTACTTCTACCACCTGCACTTTAAACTGCACCATCATAAATCATCATCGTATCACGTAGATAATAAAAATCTAGGTCGCATTAACAATTAACAAGAAGAACAACAACAAAAACAACAATTACAATAACCATTGCCAATATATAAATAACCATCAATGCCACAAAAACAAATCGTTATTTTTTTTTTTACTTGAATTGCAGGACAAATTTGCCAAAAGAAGTGATGGGATTTCCCGATTTTCCCATCTTGGGCAAAGAAAAGTCTTATCTGAGCCAACAAGAAATCCTTGATTTCCTTAATTTGTATGCAGATCACTTTGAAATTCGCAAACGCATCAAGGTTAGTGCACTTTTCTTTTTCTTTTTCGTTTATTTCATTAGTTTTTTTTTTTACGCAAAGCTACTGGTTTCTTATTTTCTTTCGTTTACTTCTTTTTAATAAAGAATGAAAAAAAAGAAAACAAGTTTAACTTGTAAAGTAAATTTGCATTTGCTTTTTTTATTTATTTTTTTGAAAGTTTTGCAATATATATTATGAAACCAAATAAGAACAAATAATAATAATAATAATAATAAGCATAATGAACCAATTGTACATTATATTAACCGTTGGTGATTTAGTTCAATCACCATGTGATCGACGTGAGTCCTTTGGCTGATGATAAATGGTCAGTCACGTCAATGGATAAGCCGCGAGGCACTAAGACAACAGAGGTTTACGATGCGGTTATGGTATGCAATGGACATTACAACGATCCTGTTTATCCTGACCTCAAAGGTCGCCAATTATTTAAAGGACAACAGATGCACAGCCAGCACTACCGAAAGCCGGGTGCCTTCACCGACCAGCGAACGCTCGTTATAGGAGCCGGACCCAGTGGTCTCGACTTGGCTTTGCAAATTTCCAAAGTGGCTAAAAAGGTACCTCTTCCCTATTTCTACATATTACTTTCATTTATTTTCTTATTGCTTTCAAAAAAGCATAAAAGAAATCAAAAAACAAAATGTTATTTCGCCAGAAGAAATATTATTACAGATTATGACTACGGAAAAAAAATTAAAATAATTATTAAAAAGAAAGAGAAAACAATTTAAGCGAAATTAAATTATGCATAAGTTATACAATCAAAGTAAATGCAACCGAAGACCAATAATAATTGGCAAAGGATATAAAACAAGAAAAGAAACGACAGTTTGAAGAAAAAAAAAACCGTAGGCGAGGTGAAAAGAAGGAATATGAAGAAACAGTGAGTTAGGCGCAAAATTTAATTAATAATTAACGCCTAATTGGATTTTACGGCCGCGAATATTGAGCAAAAAGGGCACTGGCGCGCACGTTATTATTATAATTAAGTTCACTTAATATCGTGTTCGAGAACGCGTAAAGCGCAAGAAATAGACCCCGATTAATAATTAGTATGTATGCCTTTGGCTCGCCACTCAGTCGGTCCGCGCGTTAATTAGTAGCATTCTCACACTAAATAAATTCAATTTAGAATTATTGTTATTGTTTTACTGCTTAAACGCTTCTCCGGAGCCCCGCTCTATGTTATTTTCAAATTCCGTTTTCAACAAATTAATGGCTTGCGCAAACGGCTTCTTTCCATATATCGTATATTTATAACTGCTGCATGTATTGCAAATTTCTTCTTAAACTTTTTAAAAATATTTAAAAGTAGTTTTCAGTTTTTTTAGAAATAGAATTAATCAAAGTAGTTAATAAGATATTGAAATATTCCGGAAATGCTGATCTAAATTAAAATCAAAACCTTGAGCAATAAAAAACCAAAAGCCTAAACAAAAAATTAAAAAACTCGTGTAAGTGATTTATTATTTGGTTTTGCTAATTATCATTATCAATTAGGACTCTGGCGCTCGCTGTACTAAATTTCGTAATTTGCGAAGCGTTGCCTGCAATTGCGAAAATCCGTTAGAGGTCAAATTCTTAAATTCCGCATCGTAAAATTCGCTAAACAAATCTTCAATAAATACGCCAAAATGAAATATTAATCAATCAAAGCAAAAATGCATAAACATTTTTCACGATATCAAAACATGATGATGATTATATTATTCAAACACAAAAATGCACAATTTGTTATTTAGGTCACTCTGAGCCATCACAGTGTCGAATTGAAGAGCACGTTTCCCTCAAACATACAATTAAAACCGAACGTTGATTGCATACTGAACGCAACAGAAATTCGATTCGACGACGGAACGGTCGACCAATTCGATTGCATCTTGTATTGCACCGGATACAAGTACTGTTTCCCATTCCTGAGCGACCAATGCGGAATCACAACGGAGGATAATCACATCAAGCCATTGTTTAAACATATGATTAACATCGAAAAGCCCACAATGTGTTTCATTGGCATTCCTTTCGGTGTCTGCGCTTTCCAAATGTTTGATCTTCAAGTAAGCTTTCTTTATTTCACTTAGATTTTTCGTTTGTTTCGCTTAAAAATCGCAATTAACATTCCTTCTTTCCCATTGCTAATAAGTTTCAAAAAATAGAAGTAAATGTTTAATTTCTAACTTTCAAACTCTGAATTAACTTTACAGGCTCGTTATTTCGTGGCGTCTCTTTCTGGAGAAATGAAAATTCCATCCAAAGAAGAAATGTACGCCGATAGGGAACAGGACTTAATCATTCGCAAGAATAAGGGATACAGTTTGAGACAAGCTCATCTGATGGGACCGGATCAAAGTTCGTACTATCAAATTTTGGCAGAAGAAGCAAATACCGCGCCCATTCCTCCAGTTATCGTTAAACTGAGGGACGAAAGCGAAAAATGTCTCTTCGACGACTTAATTAATTTCCGAAATAATAATTACAGGATCGTCGACGACAATAATTTTGTTAAAGTTAATTAATTCGTTCTTGCAATTTGCTTCGTCTTACTTTTTTGTATTATTAGTCGCTCATATCATTACCATTTACTTTTAAGGTACATGTTTAATGTATATAATTATATTATTGTTAATAATTTATATATTTGGAAAATAAAGCGTGCGTATTTTGCAATTTAAACGGTTTTTTAAATCTTGATAAACCATTTACCAACTTTTCAAAACATTGTGCGACATCTACTAGAAGTTCGAAAAAGTTTGGCAAAAGGACGAAAAGGATAATGGAACAAAGTTAACCTGAAAATTTGTTTGTTTTGCTTGCAGATTATAGCCAACACATTAAAGTCTGTTTTATAAATATTTGCTAAATCTAAAAAGTAATTGTTGCTTAATTTTACAGAAAAGGAATGGATGGACTTGTACAAATAGAAGGTATTTTGGTGGACCTGGTGGATGATGCCTGGAGGTCTGATAAACTACCCGAAGATGATATTGAAGTGCCACCACATGAATTGCCAGATCCAGAGGCTGATTCCGGTGATATTCTCTTAACACTCAAGGAACAAGAACAAAAATGGACCGATATTAAACTTCCTACTTTAAGTGAACATTAATTTTGTAATTAATTTGCATTTTGATAGCAAAGAATAAATCATGAACTTTTTAAATTAGTTTTTGTTGTTCAACTAAAGAAAATAATATTAATATAATAAATAGTTTTATTATCAGTTAAATTTTATTTAAATCCAAATTTTAAATTTTTCTTAAAGCGACATCTGGAAACGGAAACCATAATTAAATAACGGAAAGAATGGAAGATGAATGGAAGCCATGTTTGATATTTTTTCCAACCTAAAAATATTTCTTTTCTAACACGTGCAGCGTCCAAGAAACATCAATAGTAAAGTTTAAATAATTTCCTAATTGGTAAGCATTTATCTAATTTAAAAATTACCATGGCGAAAGCAAAAAATTCATTGAACAAAATGAAGCAAAATGGAAAGGAATTTAAACCAAATCAAGCGAATTTAAAGGACGCTAAAAGTGTTAACATTGTTTCAAATTCGGCCATCAAAAAAAAGAAGAAGAATAAAACAAATGTCCCTCCGGTTGTTATGAAAAATCAAGCTAGCCCTCAAAAGAAAAATGTTGATCTATTAGACAATGTAATTACACCAAAAGGAAAAAAGGAAAAACCACAAAAAACAAATGTAACCCCTGTCCCTGTTCCTCCTAAAGTCACCCCAAGTAAGCAACAAAAAATGAAGTCAACTCCTGTTCCGGTTAAAGTCACCCCAAGTAAACAACAAAAACTAAATTCAACTCCTGTCCCTGTTCCTGTTAAAGTCACCCCAAATAAACAACAAAAAACAAATAATACACCTGCTAAAATCACCCCAAACAAACAACAAAAAACTAACACTACTCCTGTCGTTGCTCCTGTTAAAGTTAGCCCAAGCAAACAACAAAAAAAGAAACATGAAAATAGTATCAAAGTTAAAGAGGAAGATTTTATTAAATTAGAAAAAATCAAAGTTGAGGTGGACAGTGAAGATGAAGAAGAAAGTGATGTGGAGATGGCTTCTGATGAATCTGAAGATTCTCCAATGAATGGAACCAATGGCAACGTTGAAGACTCTGAAGATGAAGACTCTGAAGAAGAAGACTCTGAAGAAGAAGACTCTGATGAAGAAGAATCTGAGGATCAGGACAGCAATGAGGAAGAAGATGACAATTCAATAGAAAACAATGAGAAAGATGACAATTTGAAAGGAAACACTGAGGAAGATGACAATTCAGAAGAAAATGATGAACAAGAAGATTCTGAAAAAGGCAATGATAAACAAGTTAAAAATGGAGAAAGCAAAACAGCAGATCCAGAGAAAAAGATAGAAATGTTCCACGAAAAATCAATATTTGTAGGAAATGTTTTACTGGGAACAACTGAAAAAGAACTTAAAGCGCTGTTTAGTAAGTATGGTACCATAGAGTCGTTGCGTTTCCGCGGAGTTCCCGTAAGTGATCCTTATCTCCCAAGAAAAGTGGCCATTATCAGAAACAAAATTCACCCGGGCGCTTCTACCTGCTTCGCGTATATAAGATTTGAAAAGAAGGAACAAGCGCAAGCAGCTTTAGCTGCTAACGGAACAGAATTCAAAGGATTGCACATCAGAGTTGACACGAGCATACCCAAAACGCCAGATACGAATAAAGCAATTTTTGTCGGAAATTTACCCTACAGTGAGTTCATCAGTTAATTCATTTTTATTAAAGCAAATTCTATTGACATTTACGTATTACAGCGGCCCAAGAAGAAGATTTGAGAGAACTGTTCATTCCATGCGGTGCAATTGAAAGTATTCGTGTTGTTAGGAACAAACTCAATGTTGTGGGTATCGGAATGGCATACGTGAATTTCGTGGAAGCTGACTCGGTTCAGTTGGCCCTGCAGTTAGGGGACGTGGTGCTCAATGGGCGCACTCTGCGAATTGCCCCTCACGCAAATGGAAACCGTAATAGATTACCAACAAATGTTGTTGGCCTTCGGGATTTTGGAGATTGTAAGTAGATTTAGCTATTAACAATTATTTGCACTAAAGACTTGGATTAATTGGTAAATTATGAAAAATTTTCAGGCTCTGACATAGAGTTGAAAAAGGCATTCGAAGTATTCGGTCGCATTGATGAAATATCGGTTAGTCGAAGGGGAGATTCGTCGAATGCTAGAATCACCTACAGCACCTGTGAGTCGGCTAAAGAAGCACTCAAAAACGCTGAAGTGAAGGTCGGCGACAACGCCGTCATAATTTACCTACCGTCAATATCGGATACCCAGCGATTCACTTCATCTGTACCGTTTGGGGAACGTGGTAGACCTAAACCATTTAACAAGAAATTCAACAATTACAGACCGCATCCCTACCAAAATGGCAATTTCCAACGATTCCCCTACCAAAATGGCAATTTCCAAGGATTCCATAGTCACCCGAAAGCTAGGAATTTCAACAAGCCGCTGAACCCCGCTATCGTAAAGAAGATGATGATGGTGGAAAAGGTAGCGCCCACATTTAATCCGTCTACGGATTAATTAATGTTTGATTCGTAATTAACAAATAATTTTCTGTTCGGTAATTAACAAATTATTTTATTAAGTTTTTCCTGTACGCTTTTGGGAAATTGCAAGCGCTTTTGTTTTGCGCATTGAATACAATAAGTACAACCGAAATAAAAACTACATTGTGAATCTTTGCAAACACTTTTCCCACAGATAGAACAATGAGCGCCTAGAACAATAATTTCCCCCTGTTTCGGGGGTTGAAACGGGTCCTCTATGACGTACGCGTTTTCCATCAGTTTGTATTTCTTAGCGAAGGGGGGCTCGTTGCCAAAGTATTCGAATTCTTCTCTTAAACTGCAGTTTTCGCAGTTGAAATACTGTGGTTTACGTTCTTCCGGTTCTTCGGGGTTTGGAACTGAAGATTCCATTTGCGCTGCTTCGGTGGAAGCTGTTTCTTTACTGGGTTCGCTACTTTCATCCATTATCTATAATTTTTCACGGTTGTTTTTAACAATTTTAACCGACAATCGATTTTTGTGTGGCCTCTTTGGGCCACCAATGAGGTACTTTTGTTTCTACTTGAACGTCCGTTATTTTGAAACCGCCAGCAAGCACTTTATGGAAAAACAATAAAGCCAAACCGACTGTTTCGTGGAGCCCCCTTAGTTTTCCCAATCGTTCATTGTTTCTCGTTTTTAATTCGCTGTTTTCAGGAAACGCATCTAATTTTTTACTTAAAATTAAAGGCATCAGTCTTTTTCGCGTCACACCTGTATGATAAGTGCGGGCAGTAAGTTCCTGACCTATGTAACAGCCTTTATGGAAATTAATTCCATGCAAGTAATCAACATTAGCTTCCAATGGGAAACTGTTCATTGGAGGTATATCAATGACACCCTCACCCACCCCTAAATTATAGCGCAACCATCGAAAATCCCTTGAATTATCAGCATCAACAATACGTAATTTATCTCTAACATCATCCAAACTTTTGTTTGTTATTATTCTATAACCAAGTGAAGCAACTCTTGGATCTGAGAATACATAATGATCATTTAAACAAACAGCTTTTTCTACTTTGGATTCACTTTGTAATAAAGGCAACGGTCTATGGAGGCCATCAATATTTCTTTGGTCAAATAACGCATAAATTTTAAAGTCAGAAAATGATTCAATTGTGAGCTGTTTGCGCAACTTGTACATTTTTAAATGATTTGTGAACTTTTCTGCTATGCTTTCATCACATTCTACTAAGTAGCAATCCGGGATTTTGTAGATTATTGAATCACTCAGTATTCTGCCTTTCGAATTTAAAAACATGGTGTATAAACAATCATATCCTTTTGGTGGAAGAAACAGGATATCATTTGTTATTAATCCTTGGAGAAAACCAGCAGCATCTGGCCCTTCAATTTTTAATAAGCTACGTGTTTTTAGATGCTCTAATTTATTTAGGGGCTCGTTCGCTGTTGAGTAACTTTTAGGGCTTATTTTTGCATTTCTTCTGATAATTTGTCGCAAAAAAAGAATCATTTTCTAACCTATAAAATTTATTTCTAGTATAATTTTATATGTTTTAGATATAATTACCTTCTAATGAGATTATTAAACAATGCTTTGCACTTTCTATATTGTCGTTAATTATTTTCTTAAAGAAATATCAATAAATTTCTTTAAGGCAAAAAGAAAGTAACTTTTGTTTCAAAAAGTTAACTTGTAATTTGAAATTAGGCAACAACATTGACATTAAAAACAATATGGTGCTTGAAGGGAATCCGGTATTTTATTCAAATAAAAAAGCGGTAAAAAACGAAGACTTTAAACTTTTTAAAAACCTTTCATGTTTCTTTAACAACTAACTTAATAGAGTTATTTTCATCCTCATGTAAAGTTATTCCACATTCCTCCAAAACTTTGCTTTCGACAACACTCTTTTTGCTCAAGGAAGCAATTATTTTTTGGTTTTCTGCATTATTTTCGCAGAGATTTTTCAATGCATAAATGGCCCATTGCATAATAACTAAAAAAATAACTCCTTAAAAATGACTACTACAGTTTATAAAAAAACTTACAGGGATTTTTGCCGTCCACATTACAACAATCGAGGATTAAAGGGATACAATTTAAATCCCTAATCTAAAATTGCAACATTGAAAACATTTAAAGTTTATGCAAAGTAAAAACGTACCTTTTCTTGATTAAATAAACATTTCCAAGACATATTTCCCAATATTCTAAGGACATTAGCTTTAAAACCAAAAACTGGATTTTCTTTGTCGACATCACTGATATTTTCCAATTTATTAACAGGTGAAAAACAGTTAGAGCTTTGTTTGCCAATTTCGTGCATGCTTTTTAATAAATAATAACAATTAATAATTAAATTTTGGTCTTTTTGTATTAATGGCAAAAATGTTTCATTCGCAGTGAAATTTGCTAATACCTTTGCTAGAAAAATAATCTCTAATTGTTCTTTTTCGGCCTTTTCATCCAATTGTTGAGCAAGTTTTAAAATTGAATCTGATGTTACATTAAAGTGGCTTATCATTTTTTTAATTGTATTATTATTTAACTTTACACAAACTTTTTGAATTTGCAATTCTTCTAAAATTTCCAAAACCGCTATACGTTCTTTACTTTTTAAATTTTCATAGTAATCATTAATTAAACCTCTTTCAAGTGATTTTTCAATTATAAAAACAGCAAATTCGGATTGATCCATTAATTTAACGACAATTTTAAACAAATTGATTTCCAAAAAAATACTTTTTGAACTTAACAGCATATAATAAATTAAAGCAGTTACTTTTTTAACTAATCCATCAACTTCTAAAAGCTCTGGCCAACAATTTTGAAACAATTTCCAGCAATATTCACTTTTTGTTTGATTCTTTTGGCAAACACCAATAAAAAATACCAATATTTGGTTTTGAGCCTTAATGTCTATTTTAGACTGTAAAAGTTCTTTGGATTTCTCCAAAGTAGTGGCTGATATTTCATTCTGAGCTTCTGTATTTTTAATACAACAGTTATTCAAACATCGGAACAGTTCTTTTATTAATTCCTCCTCTTTCAGATCATTAAAAGCAAGCTTTTCGAGTGCTTCACTTAATATTGTGATATCTTTTGAAGTTGCATTCAAGCTGCAATGCATTTTAATTACTTTATTTTATATTATTTCAATGAATTTGTTTACCTTCTAGGTTCTTTTGTTTCAGGATCAATTGCAATTTTATAAGAGTCCTTTAAAAGGACCAACAGTTCTTTCTTATTACTGTTATCAATGGCTAATTGCACACTTGATAAAACGCTTTCGTCCATTATTATTTAACAGATTTCACCAATATTATTAAATAATGCACTTTTTTCATAGGAAATAAAAGGAAAGTCCTTGAAAGGATCATGTTTTTAATAGGTTATGTTTTAGAGAGGCAATCTCAAGCTTTCAAAAGTTCAAAACTTTCTTAATTTAGAAAGCTAGCGTTTGTATTATTCAAATAACAATTAAATTGTCTATTTATTTATAAATAATTGGTATTCATTTATGGGTATTTCAATACGTTATAATATTATAAAGTTTAGTTAAAATTATAAATTAACTAAACACTTATTGCAATGAGAAACAATTTGTCTTTACAAATAGCAAGCAATAGAAAAATAATGCATTTCCTACCTTCGAAGGTAGGTAGATTGTCCCATCCACTGGTAATAAATCCTGAAACAATAAACCATTGCTTTTAACACAAGAAATTATGCAATTTTCAGTTACAGCAATTGTAGGAACAAAACATTGAAAAACATACCAATTTGTAATCCACATGGAAACCATGATCGCACTTCACTCCCGCACTAATTGTTACTCACTTAAACACTGTTAATTGCCCGGAAAACTGTACTTATAATTAACAAAAACTAACGACATTACACAATTTTTCCAATGACAGTATTTGAATCATGCAAAGATGGCGTCTGCGCACTTTTCATCCGCCCCCCAAAATCCCCCCAGTCGGCTCTGCAGTTTCCTGCTCTTTCCTGTTTGTAAACATAACCCCCAAATAGCACCAGCTTTATTAAAATTTTGTTTAAAAGCTTATAAATAATTAAATAAAAGATATTAACAATGGCTAATATGGTGCATTGCCAATTATGGATGGGAAGTGTAAGTGTGAACTATTTTAAATTCTTGTAAAATCTCTTTTCTTTTGGTAATTGTAGCTGGAACCATTCATGACCGAGACATTCATAATAAACTCCTTCAGAAAAATGGGCGAAAACCCTCTGAACGTTAAAGTAATGCGCAATAAATTCACCGGAGAACCTGCAGGATATTGCTTTGTGCATTTTGCTACAGACGAAGAAGCTATTGATGCTATGCACAAGCTAAATGGCAAACCGATACCAGGAACAAATCCCCCTGTTAGATTTCGCTTAAACAATGCCAGCAACACAGGCAGATCAGTACTAGACCGCGAGTTTTCCGTTTGGGTCGGCGACCTAAGTCCCGATGTTGACGACTACAATTTGTACAGAGTGTTTTCTTCCAAGTACAACACTATTAAAACAGCTAAAGGTAAAACAAAAACCCTAAAAAATCAATCATCTATAAAAAAAATATGTTTTAGTTATAATAGACAGCAGCGGCTTTAGCAGAGGCTACGGCTTCGTGCGCTTCGGTAGCGAAGAAGAACAAAAAGACAGTTTGGTCACAATGAATGGCTACATTGGCTTGGGGACAAAAGCATTGAAGATTTGCAATGCTGTTCCTAAACCAAAGGGGGCTTCCAGTGGATCAGGGACTGAGTCGACGTCTACGAACACCTTTACGACTGCCACAGGGGAATACACGCAGCAGTACTACGATGCCACAGCATACTGGCAAAATTATGCGAATTGGCAGAACTACTACGATCAGAATAACGATTCTTCGCAGATGACCGAAGCTCAGATGGCTGCCAATGCAGCTGCTGTGGCCCACATGGAGAAAAAAGTGGACGATTTGGAATTAGTCGAACATACAGTTATTTTAGACATTGAGAGAATGAACAAGGAGACTATCGAACAGGAAAACAATTTGTGGGGGGCCATTGAAAGTTCCAGGTGGCTGCCCTGCGATGTCCTACAGGAAGCCATTTAATTTTTGTTTTAAACAAAATAAGAAAGCATTTCATAAATTATTGTAATGTTGGTAACTTTCTTTTAACTCTCTTTAATAATTTAATAGTCGAGAAATTAATAAATAAATAATAAATGATTTATGGTATTTAAATCCCCCTTAATCCATCAACCACCCTGTATTTTTACAATTTCAGATAACAACAAAAGCAATTTACATTTACAATTTTTTAAATTTATTAAATAGAATAGAAAATTGTAAAAAAATTGATTTTTAAACATTTTGTTCTTTATTAATTATGGCAACATCGACATCATCGAAGGGCAATATTAAACAGTCATTCGACGCACTAACATCCCTAATATTGCTCAACGAAATATCGGCCATAACATTATTGATGGTCTCATCTGATGGCAACACTATGCTGTAATTATGATCGTGAATATTACTACTCACATGATGTTCAAAGGAAAACATTTCTTCGCTGCATTTTTCAATTGTAAATCCATCGCTGGTCTCCTGACACATATCAACACTAACAACCAAATTTCTATTGGCCCCTTCATCATTACAAGCAATGATTTCATTAGTGGTGCCATTCAAAGACTGCTCATTGGGGCCACCAGCTAAGGCGCTCAAAGGTTGTTCGTCTTCCCAATCAACGTTATCGTTATTAATCAAACTATTAATACCTTGTTTCAGTTCTTTGGCCAAATCGATTTTCTTGTACGGCCTTTCGGTCGGCCTTTTTGTGGAAACTTTCGGCGTACTAGTTCTTTCCATGGCCCTTTTAGCTTTCTTCAGCAAGGCTTCCTTTTCCTTTTGCTTCTTTTCCTGTTTCCTGGCTTGCTTCTCTTTTTGCAGTCTTTCCATTTCCCTTTTCTTGAAATCGAGCTCTTCCAGCTCGCGTTTCAGTTCTTCAATGTCGAAGGCAATTGGGTGCATGATGGCCCTGTCGATCAGAGCCCTGTTGACGCGTTCCTCTTTCTTGAACTTCATCTTCAATTCGCGTCTGCTGCGTTCGGGAAATAGTTCGCCCATCAGTGTGAAATCGGTGCCTATTGTGTTCAAAACTTTATAGAAACGCAACGTTTCTTCCTTGGACCAGTCTTTAGCGCGTTTGACGCGGTTGTAGATACCATAAGTGGTCGTAGCATCTCCGTCCACCAATTGCGAGTTCGCTAAGTTTTCCCGCTCTCTTTTAAGCTCTTTGTTTTCCACCACTAAACTCTTTTCGTCCACAATGATTTCGCCATCATCGCCGATTTTTATTTGCGGCGCAGGAACCAAATTCTCCTCGTCGCTGTTACTTCCGGCTTCGTCCAGTTCTTCTTTTTCTTGGGCAGCTAGTGATGATGGCTCCTGGGGATTGTCAACGTCTTCCGAGTTTTCTTCGTTGGGTTGTTCGCTTCTTTCTGAGTCCATTCGACGTTTAGGATGTTTTTGACTTTGAAATTTCACAACAAAATTAATATTTTAAGCCAAAGAATAAGCATAAAAATTATTATTACCTCATGGGAGGAGTAGCAGGATTATAAAAAATTAAATCAATCATTGTAAGCTTTTGCCTATCAGGTTTTCCATCATTGAACTTCAGTTGAAAATCCCTTCTGGCTTCAGCCAATTTTCTAGACTGTTCGGTTCTCCTGCATTTCCTCTGTATCACTGTATTAAATTCCGTCTTCTTCTTCTTGGGAACCGCATCCACTGCCGGAGTTTCAACAACAGTTGAAGCCAATGAACAAACCGAGTCATTCCTGACACGTTTGTTGTTGGATTTCCGTGGCTCGTCTTCGGATTCACTGGCACTGCCCAGTGTAATGCTGATCCTTCTTTGTTGTCCCAAGCGCGGAATTGCTTTGATTCTGGAGCGGTTGAGGAATTTGTTGGGACTCGTAGGAGGCGGAGGTCTGTTCTCACAATCATTTATAACTCTGTTATCCAACACTTCAATAGGTGGAGGCAATTTTTTGATCTCTGCTAAAGGTTATCTTATTAGCAATGATAAAAACGTGAAAATTTGCTTACCTAGTATTTTAATGCTGTTGTTTCGCTTTGGAACAACATCCTCACTCAGAATGGACTTTATACTTTCAGCTGCATCTTTTAATTCCTTCTCTAAGGCCCCCACATTACTTGGCTCCTCACCTTTGACTAATGAAGTACTCTCGTTGGAATTTTCCACATTGCTTACTGCATCCCCACAAGTTTCCGCAACTGCAGCCTCAATTAATGCATTTGTTTCCTGGTCTTTTTCTGCGTTGACTATTATTGTGGATTCACTGCAGGGCTTAAAACCCTCAGAGAAACTCTCCGAGAAAGTTTCCTCTTTTTTGAGGTTAGGTAATTCGTCCTGTACGTTTTCCTCCTTAATCAATGAGACATTGTCCTGATTTCCAGCGTTTGTTTTTCTTCGTTGAGGAATATTAGCAATACCTTTGATGCGACTTCTTCTTGTGGCCATTTCAAACGATAACTCTTAAAAATATTTTCAAGAAACCAGATGCACACACTTGCAATGGTAACGTCGCTAGTATAATGTTCGTATTGAATGAAACAGTCTCCGCGACATTATTGGCATGCAAGGGGAATGTTTGCAATTGCTTGTTGGACTGCAAACTGGAGTAAAAAGTGTGCACATGGCCTTTAAACACAGAGAAAAGTGAACTTTATGTTAGAAATCTCGAGCACTTGCACTCACTTTTTGAGGAGTTGTCACGTGGTACGTGTCACGTGATATGTGGTCAAGTTACGAATGGCAGCCAACTGTAAAGGCCTAAAAGCATTGAATTTCACTAGAAAACCCTAAATTTAAGTTTTTTAAATGTTTAAAGGGCTTTAAAGAGCCCTTTAACATGTATTAAATGCGAATTCAGAAGAAATTACGGTTTATAGCCAACAAACAAATAAGTTTAGTTTAGTTTAATGTGGGAGTCACATTAAACAACCTGTAGGGAATGCGGAAGGAGTATATTTCCTTAAAATACATTTCTAAAATAGTTTTTCTATGAATAGTTTGCTCTTTGCTCTATTTAAATTTAATTGCTGGATACTTTTTTCGACTTTCTGAGTAAATTCTACTTGGATTACTATTAATACATTATTTAGTTTATCAAAAAGAGTTAATTTAACTGCAACACAAACTACTAAGGATTATAATTTCCTTAATTTACACGTATTGCATAAATCAACAGCGCAATAATAAAAAAATCAATTAATTATATCATCTGAATTAACAATAACATCGCAGAAATCCTCAAAAAAAAATTCTGAGAAGTGAAAATGGTTTTAGCGCACTTTCTGTGCAAAAAACTTTTGCCAGCCCAAAACTTCAAGATATCTTCAAACCGTTTCGATAATTTAGGTCCTTTTTAATAAATATTATATCTAGGTTAATATTAAACATAAATAAATTATAATAATTTAAAAGATAAAATCCTTTCCAATTACGCAAGAAATGCTAAAATTCCAATGGACCATTGCGTCAAATTTTTAAAATTTTAAAAAGTAATTAAAAAGAAACTGCAAAAACCGTAAAAATAACAAAATAACTGCTTTTTTAAACACAATAAACATAACTTCATATATTTAAAAGGCAAACTTAAATTGTTGAGTGTTGAATGATGTCACGGCAAGCCACCAGTCTTGAGAACGAAATGGTGGGAAGAATTTGTGTTATGCAGGAGTTTCTCAGGTAAAGAAGTGAACGCCTTCCGAGGTCTACTTCGCGTTTCGTGCTCGTGCAGTCAAAAGCAAGAACCTAAGAGCTGCTGCTCAAGAAAGAACTGTGTCAACTACACTTCATTATTCTTTCGATAATCGCAATAAAAGAGAAGACAAGCCAATGCCTTTCCTCTAAACACCTGAGCATTCTCTTTTCAATCTTTTCAAGTCTGAAACCGTGAGGCCGCTGAAGAATCCGCGATGGGCTCGAAAATCGAGTACGTGGACTCGACACAAATCTACGCGACGAGTTACGTGCGAAACTCGAAAGCCATCGGCGTTCTTTGGGCAATCTTCACCATTTGCTATGCCATCATCGGCGTCGTGTCTTTCGTCACGCCGGAATGGATCGGCAATGTCGAGGGTGAGAATCCCGGCAAGTTTGGCTTGTGGGCCGAGTGCGGAGTCGACGAGAACGGCGCGGAATTGTGCAAAGGCCGATGGGACCAGTTCTTCGAGATGCCCAACGTGGCCTTCCAGGGTGCCACTCTGGCCGTGGCTATGGCTGTCTTCACGGCTCTTCTGGCCATTTGTGCCATGCTGCTCTTCTTCTTCTGCCATTCCACCACGGTTTACCACATCTGTGCTTGGCTGCAATTAATTTCAGGTGTGTATGGCATTCATTAGGTGCATTATGTAAACAATGCATTCTTTGCTTGGCTGTGGCAATGATTTACAGGTTTCTATTTTAAGTTCATTACTAATTATGTGGCATTTATTGGTAATTAACATCGCTTGGTTTTGCCGGTTGTTTGAATAGTTTTTAACTTGTGGCATTTACTTCTTTTTTGTTTAAATTTCTTTAGACAAGCGGAATTTTAATTAATTATTTTTTTTAATATTTGTAAAATTATTTTTTTTGTAATTTTTGCTACCTTGCTACTATTTCTTCAACTTGTAAAGTTCTATTAAAGTTTTTAATCTTTAGCTTTTAATTGTTTATAATTAAAATACAATTTTAAATACATTTTTAGCAACTTGAATGCAATGAGAAAATTAATTAAAAAAAAAAGAAAAATTAATTTATAAAATGCATACATTTTGATTCATTTAAATATTATTTTATTAGTTCTTTGCTCTTGCTAATTAATGCAACTTTATCAGCAACATAATTTTATAATTAAAAATTATCTCTTATAAGCTGAACATAAAGTTTTATTATCAAAAGAACAAACAGGAAACATAAAAATTCTTAATAATTAATTTTTCATTACACTTGTGGCGAAAAATAAAAAAGTTTCTCTTTCGGTTAATTAAAAAACAAAGTTTTCTATGAAAAAAATATTATTTTTATTTATTTATCTTCATGTAATATGAAAAATTAGTTCAATTTATTAATTATTTTCATTTTCAGAGTTAAAAGGCAGTAAACTCTAAGAATTAAACATTTTAAAATAAATTTTCGCTGTCTAAATTTTCTTTTATTTGTATAATTTACAATGGAACAACAATTTGAAATTATTTACAACATAAAATTTATTGTACTGACAATTACAGCATATAAGGTAATAGGTATGATTTGAACCTTATTGTTTATCCTATTTGCTAACATTTCTAACGATCTTTGTCAACGATTTTCCAATTACACAATGCATTATTATGCAACTTATAATAATAATAATAAAAACAATTAGATAAGAAACAATGCGGCTGCAGTAAAAAAAATAGTAATAAGATAATAAGAAAAAAATATTAATCAGCGTCGCTAATTTTTTCTAAACAAATTTTTCCCAAGCCGACTAATTGTTTTCAGCTACAGTAATCTCATTATCTTATTCCATCTACTTAATTTCAAACAATGTGCAATTAGTATTTTATTATGCAATATTTTATTAATAATTTTTGCTGTAAATTTTTTTCCCTTAAAGGATTATTTAAATATTATAAAAACTCCTTTTTTTTATTATTTATAAGTACTTTTTTTATTAGTAAAATAAAAATAAAATTTTAATTGAATATAATTTCCAAGTACTTAAAACAATGCCTTGTTTTTGCTTTGGTGAATGTTAATGAAAACTAACTCAATGCAATTGATGAATTTAAAAGAATCTAAATGTAACCCACATTTCATCTCGAAAAAAAAAAATGGAAACAATTACAACAATTAAAGAAAAGTACGCCCCATTAACCAGCATCAGGTAAAAATCTTCTTGCGAATCTTCAGAAATCCTTGCCGATTGATGCTCTTAAAGTTTTAAATGTGAAAGTGAATCTTTCACCTTGTCAATGCAATAATTACGGTTATTGTGTCTTTTACACAAAATCGGAATTTCTCAACACTGGCGATTTCTTCTTTTTTTTTGCATTTTTTGCAGTTGTTGCAGCGAATTTTGCAATTATTGCTACAATTTTTTTTAATTATAATTAAATATTCTCTTTTTATGTAATTTATATTGTTTTAGTGCAATAAATTTGCAACAAATTTGAATGATTAATTAACTTTATGTAAAAATTGTAGCTTAGCGCATCGTTGAAATCTCCAAATATTATTTCATTTATTACTTTGAAGTTAAATTAGTTTTAAAATAAAATAATTGAAACATAGATTTGTTATTACTGAATGTAAACAGTAAAAGATAATAACTAAAAGCTAAAACAAATGAGGAAACAATATAAACTTACAGAATTACAAAAATTGCTCAATAGTTCCGCACTTTCATTAATTCTTGTTCCAAGTATATAAGTATACAGGAACAGGAATATATCAATTAGCAACAATCTTTATCCGGATGCAGGATTATTTAATAAAAATAATTGAAAAAAAAACTTGTAAGTATCCAACTAAACTAAAGCAAAAAACTGTAAATTAGCATTCCCGTACCTAGTTTTCTGCCTCTTTCATTTCAGTAACAGTTCAACAGTTATCCATTGCGTACTACACTTGCAGTACAGATTCTAGTACTATACTATAAAACTCACCTACATTATTTATTATTATTAATGCAGATTTCCAAGCTGTCTTATTTATTTATTTACCTGTTTACCTCTGTACATAAACCACAAACAGGAAATAAATAACAGGAAAATAAAGACCGCAGAAACCGTACTTAGGTATTTTATCATGTTTTGCTGAAGGAGCAGAGGAAGACACGAAGAAGAAGAAGAAGAAGAAGAAGAAGAGTGTAGAGAAGTCAGGGAGCAGTTATTCCGAACATGGGAATTTCAATTTACGTAAAACGTCGACGCAAAGTGCGGATATGCAAATTTATCTAGATTTTAGATCATTAGATATAATAATTGTGCATGTGAAAAAGCACCCCGGAGAGCTTTTCTCATTACAAATGCATTGTTCCCATATCATTTATTTATTTATCCTCTGTAATTTGGAATTGAATTTTTTTTAATTGCTGTTTGTTTTCAGAATCAATTGAAAATTAATTTGTAATTAAATATTATTACCTATTATTATATCTTTTTCTTAATCTGTAAATTTTGAGTTTAGTCTTCAATTTTTAAGTTGTTATTTAAAGATAGGCTTGCCATTTGGAAATTGTTATTATGTAAAATAAAATACAAAAACACTTTTCACACTTATTTGGAAATATTTTATAAATACTTTAATTTAATTTAAAAGTAATTTTTTAATTTATTTTTCATATAATGCAATTTTTTTTAATAACATAATAAATAACAGTAATAGTTTTACTGTTTCTTTTTATATATAAAATGTTCTGTTATAATTTATAATTTAAACGAATAAAACGGTTTTAATTAACTTTATATTTTACTTCTTTGCATTTATCATTTATTAAATTAAGTAAAGCAACCGTAACTGTAAAAAAAACCATAAACAACAATTAGAATTAAAAATAAAATTAAAAATAAAATAAATAAAATTAAGCAATTGCTAAATAAATATTCAAAATTATAAATTATACTCTTTACTAAAGAACAAAGAAAGTTATAAACAAAATATTTTCATTTTACTTTCAGTTGTTAGTTTTTAAAACCTTTTCATCAGCATTAAAAAAAAAAACTTAAAAAAACGTATTTGCAGTTTGCACAGAAGAAAGCAATCGATTTTCCGAAGACCGCTACAGCGTTGCAGACAATGTTATATCCAAATTAGAAAGACAACAATTTTATGCTAAATAAATCACAAAAAAACTCAAGAGAAATCATTGGGTACAAGCGTTTATATGAAGAAATAGAAAAGTCGACTTTCCGGTGAAGAACAATTCACTCGGAACGAATCATTTCTTTAATACTTTAATAATAATACTTACAACTTAATATAAAAATATATCAAGAAGGTCCAAAAGGAGAAGAAAGAACAAAGCAATGCGTAAAAAGATCACTGAATTGAAGAAAACCATCAGTCATATGGCTGCTTGGCTGCACTTGTCATTTATAATGAACACATAAAATAAATTATAGCGGAAAAAAGAAAGAAATGATAAGCAATTAACCCAATTTCCGCATTTATAATAAATCTGTTAATCCAATTTAAGACAATTAGTGCAATTGTTGCATGTGCGCGCACTTTCTGGTCTTATTGCCATCGTAAAAATGAATCGCTCCACATAATATTGACCTCTCGTAATGTACCAACATTACATTGCATTTATGGTGTTTACTCTTAATGAGCTTTTTATGCACAAGTGCGCATTTTTAATTATTTAAATTTAATGTTACGTTTTCCTGTTGCAGCGATTTGCATGATTATCGGATGCAGCGTGTATCCGTTGGGATGGGCCGATGACAATGTGCGCAAAATTTGCATCTCTTCGGAGGAATTCAGTTTGGGAATTTGCGGCATTAGATGGGCCTACTTGTTGGCGGCAATTGGATGCTTGGATGCTGTTATTTTATCCACTTTGGCATTTATTTTAGCAACGAGGCATATCAGACTGCAGCCTGATCCTCAATATGCTCCTGCCAGTTTGTTTAAAGGTATGTTACATTACGGCTTTTTTGTTTTTTATTAAGGAACCATTGCATTTATGATAAAAAATTACAATATTAGGTCTATTTTATTGGTTTATAAATAATTTTTTTAAGCCTAAAATGAAATATTTTTAATTAATATGAATAGCAGATTAAATTATCTTTAAAATGACACCAAAATTATTAAAATATCTTAATTAGTTTAAGTGAAATTAATTATTTTTTGGCCGTTAGCCATTGGACGCTTTGCCACAGAAAAGTCCTATTACTAATTCGTTTATAAAATCTAAATTAATAAAGCGATCTTAATGATTTTTTCACCCAATTAATGCTAATTAGATTTCCTTTGATTATCTTAAACAAATTTTAAATTAAAACTTTTGTGTGCTTTTATACCGGGGTATATCATTGAGGGTGGTATTTGCTAGCGCAAACCATCGGCAGCGCAACGTTAGCGAGACGTGCCACCGGACTAGAGCAGAGCGCGTCAAGCTTGACGGAGACCGAGTACTGGCAAGTCTAACGTTAGCGCGTAACGTACTTGGCGGCTAGGCGCGCCATGCAGCGCAACTAGTTTTAACTGCGGCCATAACCTGCTAATAAAAGCTAAAAGTTAAA
>JASKGO010001736.1:0-26088 GCA_030556065.1 Holobus sp. GC000080
ATTTATTTTTGACAAATTTCTATAGCTTGCTTGAGTTTTCAGGAAAAAACAAACAAAGTTACTTACAGGTTTATCAAATAGCTTATTTTGTGTCTGATTTCAACGATATAATACTTTACATGATAGTCATGGATGATTTCAATAAATATTGAAAAAATTGTATTTTTGTGGGAAAATATATAGCAGGCTTTGAATTTTGTAATAAATAATTATAAATTAATGAAATTAAAATAAACAAATGATAATATTTTCAAGGAATATCCGATTCTTTTAAAATAAAATAATAATAAAATTGTTTAATTTCTGTAATGTAATTCCTCAGCAAAACACAGCATCCATAGTTTTGAACGCAAGATGACGTCATTTTCAATGTAGAAATCCTATTAGAAATATTCCAGCCACTCTGAATACTTTCATTAAATGCGTTTTTTTTTTAAGTTTAACAATCCATTTAAATATAAAGGTTTCTTTTTTTCCTCAAAATTTAAGCCAAGTTTGGAAAATTTGTAAAATGAATATATATTTAAAAATATTAATTAGGAAAAAATATTATTTTGTTTTTATGTCTAATAGCATTCTTTCAATAAATTATATTAAAAAAATCGATAATTTTCACATTTTTTTTTTCGGGATAATTCAAAAACTAGGATTCATAGTCCATTTTCCTGAAAAGAAATATGAAGAACGTATAGAATATTGTATTTAATTAACTAAATGAGAACCTGTTATAATTTTAATCATATTATATTCTCTATGAGCAGAGTGGATTAATTTTTGTTTGTTTTCGGTTATATCGCGAGCAAAATTTTAAAATCAGTCATCTCAAAAAAGTCATATTAAAGTGATATAGGTATTTTATGTTTTGAAGAAAATAAGAAATCGTTGAATAGCGAAAACTACATCTTTTCATTGATTTTCAATAACGAAATATATTCAAAGAAGTTGAAAAAAAATCAAATTTCTCATCTTTGAGGACATTTGTAGATAATAAAATATATGTCAGTAAATATTGTACTATAGCCATTAGGTATATAAAAAAAGTAACTGAAAAAAGTGTTCAGAATATATAAAAATTAAGGAAGAAATTCAAAACAGGTACTCGAATGTAGTACTCGAAAAGGTACTCTAAAAAAGTGAAGTCTACATTACCTCTGCTCACATTTCCAGCGGATAAACGACAGATTTTCGCTGAGTAAATCCCGAAAAGCACAGATAGGGCAGAAAGCTGCATTGCGGAATAGACCGGAAGTACATTTGTAGATCGGCAATTAAGCCGCAGCACATCTACTTCCGGAAACAAGCGCTTTCCATGCCAAGCGGCGCAGCCGTCCCTTTATTGCCGTCTATTAGATTCATATAACGAAATATTATATCCACAGATCGCATTATAACGACGCCGAAAAATATATGAAAAAAAAAAATGAGTAAAAGAGCTTTCGGTTGAGCAGTTAAAGTAAAAAACAACATCAGGGGATTTATGCGATGAGGGAAAAGTCATGCGGCCCTATAGGCACGTAGAATCTGAAACTGCGCGAGATAAAACAATGCCACTTGAAGAATGATAAATCGCGGGCGGGCGTGGAAGGCACGCGTGTTTAATCCTTTACCGTGGCGGCGGTCGATGGATGTGTCGATGTGTTGGGCGACGTTACAGGTGGGGCTGTTAGTGGTGTGTGCAACGTGTACCTGACAAAGGTCCCGTTTCACAATGTCCCCCATCTATCAGTGTCAGTTAGCTTTGTGTGCGAACCGCGCGATTAATGGAACTTACATGAATACCAAGAAGCATAAACAACCCACCCTTAATGGAAAACAAACCGTCGTTGCTGCGTTTTGTGAGTTTTCCCGCGCGCGAATTTTTAAATAGCGCCATTATCCGACCAATGTTGCCTAGGCCCCCTGTGGGGACCTCTACTGATATTCCGCCAGTTAATCAATGTCCTTTGTTCACACTTTTTTAAAGTTTTTTTTTTTGGTGATTTTTGTTGTTGTTTGCATTTCAAAAATAATATTTCTGTTTTAAAAAGAACCACAAAAATTTTATTTTGTATAAAAGAAGACATCAGAATTAATTAATGGAAAACTTAAACGGAATTTGTTTTGCCCTGTATAAGGATTCAAAGTGTAGTATCTTCACAGGGAAGAAAAATGGGCATTTGGAACCCTCGGAAAGGGAGAGGCCTAATAATCCCAAACGACAACCACCCGCAAAGTCCTTAATATACCTTTTCTATCTTTCATTCCAGTGCGAAGCACTAACAATCAGAGAGAAGAAAAAGTTGCCAAGTAATTTTCCACTACGATGTTTCTCCTCTAGAAATCGACACTTCATTGTTGCTAAAGTAGAAACGATTCATTTATTATTGAGCTGGGAAATATCATGAGCGACAAATGCCCCACTTTCTTTATTCTTACACAAAAAAGCAAACTCATCAAAAGCGAACACAAAAAGTAACACAAAAAAGAAATTGATAAAATTTAAATCAATTCCATTTTTTTTCCGCCGGTGTTTTCGCATACAACTATTGCATCCCTTTTCCTGAATAGGAAATGTTTATATTAATTTTTGGGGTTTGCGTCAGCAAAATACGCCGTTCCGCATCTGGCGATTTTCGATGAGCGCACACGGCGTGCAGAGAAAAAAAAAAGCGTATTTAGATTGCGCCGGTACAAATTATTTACGAGACAGGTAATCAATTTTTAAATTAACCCCGAAGGGAGAAAGTCGTTATTGGGGTGGTCGTTTAGGGAGATTTATCAAAGGGTCGCTCAGTAATGAAAGAAGCTTTAAAAATCATTATCGCGGATTGCGAGGATCTATTTGCAAAGCTTTACTGTCGCCTTTTTCGTTTTCCTTGTTTTTTTTTTATTCTCTCCACCTGCGTTTGCCTCCCTTTCTCTCTTCTTTTATTAAAAGTGAGCGGCGATTTTGCAAAGAGAATTTTCTGCTTCTGAATTAAGTTCAGCTTTTTGCTGCTTTGTAATTTTTTTGCGCTGTTTATGAATAGAAGTATCTTATATTGCTTTTTTGTTCTTTTCTTTGCTAGTTTAACTTTTCTTTTTTTTTGTCATGCTTAATGCATCTTAATTTTTAGATATTTTTTTTTCTAGAAACATCTTTTTTAAGAACATTTCTTGATGAAAAAAGGAAAACAAAACAAAGAAAAATAACATCCTGTATGATGTAGTATAGCGTCAGAACATTTTGCCGGGTCTGTAGATAAAGCAATTGACGTATTATTAGTGTGGGGGGAAGTAAATGTAAGAAAGAAGGTCTGGCCAGAAGGGCATTTGTCTTATGTCCGAGCGATAAGTTGGACGGAATCAAACAAGAAGTTATAGGGTTTACAGTGCGGACCACAGAAAAGAGCATATATCGCCCCGTAGGATGCGTACATCCTTCTGGCTCCTATGCCTTGTACGTCACGATTGTGAATAATTCATTGCACGTGCCATCTCCGGTGCACCTAATGGCATACACTACGCTGTGGTCACGTGTTCTCATCTATCCATCAATTAGAACTGTGCGTCTGTGATGCACTGTACTCGATCCTGATCCTTTAGGCTCTCTCGGCCCGCTCTCCGGTCCAGCAGCACAATATAGATATAGATAGGCCCTGTGCTATGCGTGTGTATAGTAGGGTATAGTGTGTAGCGCGCACGCAACATGTCTGCTTCCGGAACCAGACCGGATTTCCTTCGGTTGTGACCCGCAAAAGGGTCGAACACGACGATCGCACCCAACTTTATTCCCTTGCATTTCGATATCTATTTGTCTTTGCGTAGACAATGCGAATTTAATATATTACTCGCCAGGACAATATCGTCCTAATAACACTCGCAATTGCTCTCTCCGTCTCTTTCGGTCCTTGCGGTTCACGAGTTTACCGATAGTTTATCTGTCTCTGTCGCTTTGTTTGTGTGTTAGGGTATGTGTCCTGTCGATGGTTAGTTATTGTTACCGTTGCTTGTCCGATTTAATTTTCCCCATTATTGTCTGTTTGTGTAGCGAATTGCATTATCCTTTCTCTTGAAATAATTGATTGGTTTCTTAATGCTTTCCGAAGGTTTAAAAATGTATTGATTTTGTCCTTACAAATTGAAACAATGTAATTTTACCATTGTTTTTTTTTTTCGTAGTTTTGGTTCTTAAAAACATAATGCAATTTATAAAATTTTTTCTTACTATTTTTTAATTGTTTTGAAATTTACATTTTGTTTTAATTAAAAGAAAATTAATTTACAACTTTTATAATTAATTTATAATGACATAACGTTCTTAAGTCTTTACAAATTGAAACCAGAAGCAAATAATATGATTTTTTTTTCATATTGTTGGTTTTTAAAAACATAACGCGAGTACTTTATTTAAAATAACTCTAAAATAGTATAGGAGAATCCTCTTGTGAAGGCGCCGGGTTTAAGAGTTATGAAATAGTAATATTAATTTCATAAAAAAAATCAAAATTCCATTTTGATGAACTAAAACCTTTTTTAACGAGAACCCTGTACAATTTAAAATAATTTCAGAATATTGTACTCATATTTCTCTACATAATATAACCAAAAGCAAATAACATGATTTTTTTTTTCATATTGTAGGTTTTTAAAAACATAACGCGAGTACTTTATTGAAAATGACTCTATAGTATATGAGAGTCCTCTTGTGAAGGCGCTGGGTTGAAGAGTTATGAAATAGTAATATTAATTTCATAAAAAAATCAAAATTCCATTTTGATGAACTAAAACTTTTTCTAACGACCACCCTGTACTATTTAAAATAAATTCAGAATATTGTACTCATATTTCTCTACATTAAGGAACGCAAAAAATTTTAGTATCCAATTGCTTTTACTCCATACAGCATCCTGCTAATGAAGGCGCCGGGACACCTTGAATACTTTTATTTCAAGCAGTTTTTTTATAGTTTGCCATTAAAATTTCACCCATTAATTAAAAAAAAATATTTAGAAATAACTATCATCAACATTTAGATTACAACAAATATCTAAAGTGAACAAAAAGTTAACAATAATTGATGCAAAAATGAAATAATAGATCCGATTCTGATACGCTCATCTACATAGAAGTAAACATCATCGGTATTGCTATTATTGTAACTATAGCTGTGCATAATTAATCGAATCCGTATAGGGCAAACAACAACAATCAAAGTCAATCGCATAAATTTCCTTTTGCTTCGCTTCATAATTTCCTCTGCAGTTCTGCACAGTTCACTATATTCACCCCATAACAAATACAAATTGTCCGCATGTGATAGGCACCGGAAATAAATAGACAGGCTGCACTAAGGGTTCTCTCCCTATGCGTATATATTTGAAAAAACGATCTTCACTTCTCTTATTCTTAGTGTGGGTGTACGAGGGCGTATTTATGCGCGTGTTTTTCGATCGAGTAATTGGTTCGCATGTTGCCCCCGAGTTGTTGTTCCCGCAGGACTCGCCCGCACCACGTTGCACTCTTCTTAGGCACGTCCGCCACCGTATTCCCCGCAGGGAAATAACAGATTCTCTTATTGCCAGATTTTCCACCTACCGCTGTGTGTTCTTCGCAGCAACCGGCGAACCGGCGAGCACAGTGTGTGCATACGTACTACCACGTACCTATATGGATGGGATGCACGAAGAGTTATTTGCCTTCTTGTCTTCTGCAAGCGACGTCGCGCGTTAATCGAATATGAATTATCGATGCGATATAATGGCTTAATAATCCCCCGCTGATTCTGTGCAACCCTGCTGCAATCACATTATACGAATATCTATAGACACCGCCGTTATCGGCTAAGCGATCTATTATTCTATCACTTATTGACGAGTTTACAAAGAAAATCGTTCACCTGATTAAAATAAAATTGATAAATTGTTTTTTTATTACTTATTTCAACTGTAATTTAATTTTCGATTGTCTTAGCTTTCATATCTACTTTTTGAATTTTTATTTCTATTTGATGAATTGATTGAACTGGGTAGTGCATTAGTATGATCTTTAACTATTTTTTAAATTTTTTGTAGAAATATCGATGACGATATATTTAAAATTATATTACAAATATTGAAAATCAAATTTTATGCAATATTATAAAATGTAAAAAAATAAAAATAAGATGAAATATTATAAAATGTAAAAAAATAAAAATAAAATCAAAATTGCGCAATTTTTAAAATTTTATTTTAAATTAATAAATGGTTTAATAAAAATAATTTAATTTGCCTAAAAGATTTATAGAAAGATAATTTATGGATTTTTTTACATTTTTGACTCATTTGAAATTATTTTGTATCTTTTTTTATTAGATTTTTTTCTCCCAAATTTAACACCCTGTTTTATTTTATTTTTGCATCGATATTCAATAATAATTAACGTTTCTAGATAACGTTTAATAAATTCCAATTCACTTAAATTTCATTTTTTCAAAAGTAGCAATGTTGTGCTATATTTTAAATTAATAAGCAAAGTTTTCATAATAAATAAAAGGAACGGAATGCAGATTAATAAATTAATATTAATTACATGATAATTGATTTAAAAGGGGAAAAATTTATTAATAATCTATAAAGTACTAATTTATTTATTTTTTAAATTGGCGCCCTTGTAGTATCGGGTTTTATAATTTAAAATATTACTCGTATATTATGAAATCGAAAAATGATGTTTTGTTGTTTTTAATTTAAAGCTAATGAAATTAGACAATGTTTTGCAGTTTTATTAATGAATATAAGTGTTTGATGTAATTATTAGGCCCTAAAATGTATAAAAAACTTTTAACTTCAAGCAGAAAAAGTTCTTTTAAACCATTCAAAAACAAGTCAGAATTTTATTCGAATAATTAGTAAAAATATATTTAACGTCGAATTTTTTTTTAAATTGGCAAAGTAAAAAAAATTATATTTTGTCATTCATTTGATTATACTAGGAATATTAAAACATTATTTTTTGTTTTTAATTTTAAATCTCCTAATTAATTAACAGGGTCGTAAAATTATCTTAAAAGTTCAGTCATACATTAAAAAAATCAAACATTGGTTAATACATTTTCAATGGATTACCCATTTTAATTTAAAGTACTTTAAGAATTTAAAATTTTTGTCGTCATCAGTATTGACTCAATTGAGAATAAAAAAGTATATTGAATTGTTAAGAAATAATCTTACTTACTTAAATATACTAATGGAGCACTCTATTTTTTGGTATTAAATTCTTGAAATAAAAATAAAAATAATGCAAAAAGTTAATGGGTATGAAAAAAGGGTGAAAAGTACGAGCGGGACAAAAAATAATTCATCATTAATAGTGGCTGACTTTTGAATTATTAATATTTTTTCAATTTTTTAAATAAAAAAACAATATTTTGGGTCAATTAGTTAAATTTATAGAAAATATCGTATTTCTTGTAGTTAAATGAGCAATGCAAACTTAAATTTGATAAAAAATGTAATTCATAAAATTACTTATGTAGATTGCTTAAGGAAAAAAGCAAATGGCGAAAAATTTGCTTGCAGGAAAAAATTCAAAATGCAATAGCGTTCCATACAGTTAGTTTTAGTTATAAGGATATTATCCTGTTGTTATTCATGTAACATGCATGCATGAAGTGGTTGTTGCGTACGCATCATTTTTCTAATCGCACCCTCGAGGGTAATTTCCTTACAACGTTGCGGAGCCTTGCTGGAAATTGTTACGCTTTATGCATTTTCCGGGGTGTTAGATTCGCGTTTGACTTTGACTTTAATGAAAGCTGCTCGCCGCAACCAAGCCCCATCGCAATTGAACGCAACCCTAGTCTCTCACTCTCTCTCGATCCGCATGTCCATTTTACCATTTTGCCACTCGCACAGTCCCTTCCTTTAAAAATGAATGCAAGCACAAATGTGCAAATCTATACCGCGCTTCGCTATATTGCGTTCTTCCATTTTTTTTTGCGAAGAATAAATTAAGCGCGAGTTTAATTGAAATAACGCAGAACTTAATCATTTAAATGTGCGTTTCTTTTTTAATTGCGAAAAAGGGTGCGCAGAAATATGAGCAATACAGGGCGGAATCGCGGGGAGTGTGTTTAACGACCCCATTACAATTGTCGATGACGATTATTATTAACATGTGCGAACGGTGTAAACACGCACGTTTAGCGCACATATGTTTATTCATAAGTGTGTGCAATATGCCCTTATGTAGCTGACGCCAGTTAAGGGATGTTTGTTCGTTGCGTAACATTAAAATCGCTTTATCTGTTCTCCCAATGCTAATTAGTCGATCGCAAAACTACATTTGTTGCAAGAGAGCTAACCGAAATACCAACCACCATGTAAATTGCCTTTCCATTTCCATTTCGACCGATAATTCGGTTCACCCATCACTTGGTTTACTTTGTTTTTGTTAATTAGCTAATCCAATTTACAACGAAACTTTACTAATTACTGCTTCATTAAAATTATTATTACAATTAATTTTTAACAAACAAGATGACATTACTAAATTTATTTAAAAAAAAAATGCGAATTTTAGGGAATAATTTCGGATCAAAAATTACTATTTTGTCAAAAGGATGCGAAAAACCAACTAATTTCTAATGATTTGCCATGATTTAGAATTTATTACATCACTTTAACAACATTCAACCATTTTCTCTATTGCGGTTGAACCTACTATTAAAAAACTATTTTTTTTAAATAAAGGAAGCATATATTTATTTTAATTAATAATCAAATAACTGCATTTGTTTTCAAAACCTATTTTCACTCACTTTAACAAAGAAGTTCCTAGTTCTCTAAAAATATTTCGTTTGAAACCGCTTTCAATTTTTAAGAATTTTTTTTTTAATTTAAAAAAATAATTAATATTTTTAAAATATATTTTTTTAGTATAGATATGTATTAAAAGAACATTTTAGTTTCTTAAAAAAATCCAGATTGTGTTTTATTAAATATTTTGTGGATTCTGAAAAGACCTTCTTCTTCCATTGAAATAAATTATGTAATTTATGGGATTTTTGAGTTGCATTGCTTGGCCATTTTGTTAAGAATGGAGATAGATATTTGATGAAAAAACAGGCAAATTTCTTACCAATTTGCATTTTTTAATATTTTACGAATTTACGGGATATCTTGAGGATTAGAAAAGTTAAAACTTTGAAATAAATATTTCTTATCACAAATAGTTTGATTTTTATTAAAGAATTATTACAGTATATTACATAACAAGTTGTGTAATAAAGGGCTAGTGTTCCAAATAAAACGAATTGGGTAAGATTCTTTAAGCATACCCACTTCGTAAACAACTTATTTTAGTATTTTTTTTATGTAAACTAAGTAAGTATCTACCTAAAATATGAAACAGTGAAAAATGAATTAAAAAGTCCCACTTGAATCGTCAGAATTCATAGTTGTCACCAGAGTTATCACTACGAAAAACCCAAAAATGACATGAAAATAATTAATTTTACCATAATATTCTCATGTCACTAGATCTAGTGCATTAATAAAAAAATCCTTAGCAATATTGTGGCAATAACATAACGCGTGATCGTAAAACATCTTATTATGCAATGGCGTTTGCCAAAAAGTAGGGCGGTTATTACTTATTATTCAATTTTTTAGTGGGTCTGCATAAACACTTTAAAATTAAGTAAAATAGTTGGTGAAGGCGCCGGTACTATTATCATTTACGTATTTATTAATAAAAAGAGTGACTGTTTTTAAACGTTGTAAATAGTTTTCATATATATATATATATAATATTCAAAAAAATACATTCAACAATGATTTTTATCCATTACAAAATAACATATTTGTCACATTTTCAGAGAAATATATATAAAAAAAAAATAATAAGAATTGTTGAAGCGATAGAATAAGAGCGCAGTAAACTAATAATAAATTTATAAATGCATTCACGGAAAGTGCATATCATCACATAACAATCGCTCCTTTTGCACGATTGTGTCGCCGACCAGATGATTGAAGGTATTTCGAATCCGATGACGGTATTTACCGTAGACTAGCTTTGAATGCGAAACACATTATTCCGCCATAACATTCAATCGAATTATGGATTGGTTATTGATGATTTGTCGGTATTCGCTAACCCGCAAGGCGAAACAGTTGTTCCAATAAATACAACTCGTACAATACTCATCAATTCACATAAAACCATACGCAAACGTTCATAGCGTAATAAGTGGAAGAGGAAAACCAAATGAAAAAAAAAAAAACAACAACAACAACATCGTGAACTAACTGGACTTTAATGGAGAATCATTAAAGGCGCTTTATTTGAAACATATAATGCATGAAGGAAATAGTTATGTGGTTTCCATTCTGTTATTAGCCATTCAGTGACCACTATTGCAGTACAAGTATAATGAAGAATAAAGCGCCATTAAACGACTCCTTAATGCTCTTTTTAGAGCTTCGACGAAAGCTTTGTTTTTCGGAGGATGCGGCATACAGCCTTAATATATTGCATTATTTTTACTCCCTGTTAATAATAATAATTTTATTATCGGCGCTCTCTTAAAGCGGCTACACGTTGTTTTGTTTATTCAAAGATTAATTTAAGAAGTTTTTCTCAAAGAATATGTAGCCAATAATAATAATTTTGGGCTTCGGCGTGTAAAAGCAGCGAGCGAGGCTTTACAGTAAAGTTTAAATTACTTTTTGCGAATTGTATACACAAAGGCGCTGACAGCAAAAAAAAAAAAAATAAGTACAGCGTACGCAGGAAATTTGATTTTAATTTCCATTACGTCCCTTCTATCTCTTTTAACTTTAAGCTCATCGTAAATTTATATCTAATAAGATAAACTTTTCCGACAACATGAAACGTTGTAAATTAGTGCTTAAGTTCAGCAACTAGATTTACTTAGATTGTACGTGTGTGTCTCCTCAAAAACTCTCCGGACGATGGACATTTCAAGAGTTTTGAAAGCGTGCGAGCGAAAGTTTTGTGCCCCTTGCGCTCGACTTTTTTCTTCGCCTTGGAAATTCCGCAATTTGTTTCGCATTATTTCACTTCAAAGAATTTTTATTAAAAATCATTTAGAATTTTTGGTTTATTTTTATGTATCGAAAATCGCTAATAACATATCTACTGATTTTTATATTTAATGTAGAGAGAGATTCAGTTGTCAAAACTATAATAAGGTGTGTTCATAGGAAAAATAATTTAATAGGAAAATTCTAAAGAATCGCTTCTTATTTACTTATTTTTATAGTTTGATTACGTTTTTAATTGGACTATAAAAGTCCAAAATCAAATATACTAAAAAAAGTGGGTGTTTGATCTTAAAACTTTTTTTGTCGATAACAGTTCAGTGGAAAAAAAATTAAATAAGGAAATGCTAATAAATCACTTCTTATTTACCCATTTTCATCTTTTGATTTCATTTTTAATTGCATTGTGAAAGTGCAAACTCAAATATAATTAAAATAACTCGGTATTTCATTTTAAAGTTATTATTTTCCGATAATTGAAATCAATGAAAAAATAAATAAATAAGGAAATGCCATTCGAAATAAATCACTTCTTATTTACTCGTTTTCATCTTTAGGTTCTGTTGTTTATTACATTGGTTAGTGGTTTTACATTTGGAAAAATCATTTTTTTTTTACATTTTAATAAAAGTCTATGCCTCTATTTAGTTATAGTAAATTTCCCAGAAATATTTATAAAATATTAGTAAAGGAAAGTATCAAGAAATAAGCAAAAGGAATAAGATTCCGTAAACGCAATTTTCCCCGTTTTGACTATTTTCTTCAATATTTTACAGCCTCTTTAATAAAAAGATTCAGAAAAGAAAATATTGGATTTATGCTTTTGAATTGGATCACTCTGAAATTTATAAATTAAATAGTTTTAATATTTAACTGTTAAAATAGCAAAACTGACGACATTCTTAAAAAAAATCTTATCTATCTAAAAATTGTAATTTAATTTTAAAACATATCCCGGCGCCTTCACTTACACTTAAAAAGAAGCTCTTGCCTTCACATTCAATTTGCAAGCAAATAAATCCAATATTCCAACTGTTTTTAAAGCACAACATCGAAACAAATTATTAACCAAGTTTAAATTAAACAGAATGGACTCTCCACAGTTGGATAGATGAAAGGGAATCAAATAGTGGATCGGCAAGCAATTAAATTATCTGCAGACTCGATTAGATACACGCGAATTGCTTAGAATGTTTGGTCAGTGTCTAAGCAGAAATTATTTTATTCCATTATTGACCCTTGCACATTAGGAAGGCATCTGGTGTGGTTCGTTAATTACATTAGCCGCCTTTCAATTATTTATAAGTGAAAATAAACGTTACGCAGTTAATTTTTGCTTTGATGTGTACACTTACTTTTATATGGCGGCGTAATTTATGAACAGTTCAGATCTTGAGTAGGAAGCAGGTTTCTATTAATATTTAATGTTGACTTTACCTAAATGCAAAGTGGTTGCTTCGTGGTCGCCATGAAAGTTTTCCGTCTACGAAATAGGCAACGCTGAGATAAAAGAGCATACAAGGATCTTTTAGTTTAGCGAATTTATCCAAAATTGTAATATTATGCTTTACATTTTAAATTTGTTTTATTTTTCATACTTTGGAGACTTTTCTCGGTGCAACATCTGTTTTATTTATGAAGTAAAATAGGTTTTTTGCTTTGCATTTAAACACTTTATTTATAAAACAAAAAACAAGTCATTATGTAAAAGTTTTACCATTGATTTTTCGAAGCAAAATACGTTTTTATCAAACTGAAAATTATTTAAACTTTTTTTTATCGGAAAATTTACGACGTCGAAATAATTTACAGGAAAACTTTTGACTTGCCGTAATTGTTCTCAAAGAATGCAAAGCCTAAAACAAAGGAAAGACAAATCTTTGCGCCTGGCCCTCTGGAGACTTCTTGCGTCGCATCCTAGAAACTAGAGCAAGCAAATTTTAATGTCTCTAGGTTATATTAACTAATAACACGGTCATAATTCAAAATTTTCCGCAACGGCCCGCTCCGTCTTGAGTTCACCATAAATTCACTCGGCAAAAGCGTAAATTTAATATCTTGCCACCGCTATTTTTCAATGGATAAATGCGCTCCGATGGCTGCCTCCACTGGTGTGTTGACAGTGCAAACGATTTCGTTGCGTTCTGCTGGTCTCCTTCTGCCATTCTTAGCGGTCCTATAAGAAGAAATCGATTTGCTTATGAAGCGTCCGTAATTAAGATCCAGACAATTGCGACTGGTAATTAATCGTGAGTGCATAGGCGTTAATTAACGCTTCGTTGCGCAACTCGTTCCCCGATGATATGTTATTTTAATGCATTAATTGTATGCAATTTCAAGACGCTGCTGCACTAAATTAATCCGTGTTAGTCAGACTAATGGGATTTGTTTTAATCTCCTCTTATAAAAAGCTTTAGGCACATCAAAAATTATCTGATTTTTTTTTTCTGCTTTATTAATTGGAAACCCATAATTGTTTTTACTTTTTTCGAGTACTTATAAATATTAATAAAAATCTGTTTTTTAATAAAAAAGATTTAAGGGATAATGAATTTATTGTTATCCTTTATTTTTAAATCTAATTTTAGATTTTTTAATTTACCAGAACATCAAAATAGAAATTGCCTTTTCATTCACAGTTATTTTTTTTTATAAAATGGAGACTTAAAAAATAAAAAAATAAAGTAGTCGTAAGGCGCTGGGTCCTGTTGTCATTCGTTTGTAGAATGTTTCTCATTGAAAACATAATATAAGATTTGTTAAAATTTTTAAGTTTGTTTGTTGCTTTAGTATATTAAGAGCAGGTAATTAGAAAACAATGATGACACTAAATTAATTATTTAGATAAATGGGATTAGCATTACTTTTTTCTTTTAAATAGCTTATTAGTACCCAAATTTATGTGTTTCCTCTTGCAACAAATTGCGATTTTGACCTTTTTTTATTTTAAAGGACTAATTTAATCCTATTGACGGCCCTATGGAATGATATTTTTTGTAATATGTATTTTAAAGCATTAAAATGGGTGCAAAACATTTTTATAAAAAAAATTAAGTATGGAATCTAAAAATGTGAAAAAAGTGAGCAGCTATTAAAATTGAATAGTTCAGATCATTTCCAGTTAAGCTGAGATTATTTCATAATTGTAGTAAATTGTTTTAACTAATTTAAAATTATAAGTTTATTTGGTTCAGTTTATTTTTTTATAACGGAAAAATCTGTTCATAAATGAAAAAAATGGAAGACACAAAGATGACATAAGTCTAAATCGGTTTTCCATGAGAATACAAATGTTTTAGCTGTTTTCAGTTAGGTATTTATTTTAATATTGTTTTTTTATTTTCTAGATATCATAAAAATATATACTTTTTAAATTGTTAGCGTAATTTTAAATGATTCGTCTCCAAAAACAAAACTGTGAAATAAGTTTTGATAATTTCCAATCTTCAAGTACTTATTTGAATTTACATGTAGTTATGATGAAGAAGAAGTTTTTTTAACATTGTTGTTAATTAAATAAATATTCTTTGTTGCAATTAATTTAAAAATAAATTTAAAAATAATGAAGGCTTAAAATTTAAAAATAGTTTGTGAAGGCGCCGGGTTTTGTTTGTCATATTAAGTTAAAAGCGTGACCATCATTATAAACTTTTCAATTTAAACAAATTACAAATAAATTCTACAAATAAATTAAATTTAAGTCGATTACTTATGCCAAATATTAATAGGAGTGAAAATAGTACTTTATTAATATGGAATGTGAAGTTAATTGTCGTTAAAGTGGTGTGAAAATTCATAAATTTGTAATTAGGCACTTTCATCAAAATATCAAACCCTCCTTTCAAGACTTCAAGACTTCAACATGAACTACATATTAAGGCTTCGGTTAATAAGAAGTCCAATAATGACAAAAGGTAACAAATATTTTTGACTAATAGTAGAAGATTACTAAATTTATTAAATAAAAACATTATTATTTTTTTAACTGTAGATTATTATTCAAAATTATCCATCCCACCCGATATCATGAAAAAAAAATAGAATTTTGGCATTTGCATTTAAATGAACAATTCAATGTTCAATAAACGAACAAAAATCAATAGGTATTAATTGGGCTAAACAATGAAATAAATTAGCAACCGCATATGGGATTAATTGAATTCATTTTCTTGTCAGAGCATGTTATATGAATAATAATGATAATAAATTTATGCGCACTAATTGCCATTTCTGCCATGAGTCGGCATTCACGTACCGAAATGTTTAGAAAGGACGAATATTTCGTCAGTGTCGCCATAATTTCATACGCGCTGACATTGATCTTGTTGCCATTGCTTGCGTGCACCCATCTCTCCTATTCTCTCACACGAGCGAGCAGCTCATGGCGCAACAGAGAGCTAACATTTTTATTATTAACATGGGCCGCATTAATTTCCCTTTTATATTTGCTATATGTTTTATAGGGCCGGACCGAACAAAGTTATTGTTAGCTCTTATGCTTTCGTCTCGTCTATGGAAAAAAAATATAGAAGAAAAAAAAAACGACGACGAAACCCTAAAGCCATTTTATATGTTGTTGTTGTGTTGTTGACTTTATATCTTTAGCACATACATACAAAAGCCACTTATAAAACGTTTGCGTTTCTTTTTTGAAGCGATACTGCTTTTCGAGGTGAGAAAAAATATATGGAAAAGTCGCACGTCGTATTAATGATCAAAGTCTTTAATATTTACACAATTTGTTTCTTTTATCCAGTAAAAACCATGTCGGTTTTGTACTTCTTTGATATTTTTTATGTTTCGCTTTTATACATTTTTTTTATATGTAGAGGGGTCTAAGAAATGGTTCGTTTTAAAAAAATACTTTGAAATCCATCTAAATGGATGTTTTTTTTTCCTTTAAAATGTTTTTTAAGGAAGGAAATACTTTCAGGTAATTTTGAAAAATAAATTACATAAAATAACCTTTCATTGCTTACCATATGTAGATTTTCTTTAGGGTGGTTTTCCTATTTTATAAACAATTTTTTTGCTATAAGAATTGATTTTAAATCCTTATCACTTATCAGTAATATTTTCAATGATATTTTTGGAAATAAAAGCAAAGGAATTGTGAGAGTAAAGAAAATTAATGATTTCTGTGGAAAATTTTTACCAATGAAGAGATCCCCCAAATCACAGTATACATAACTAAATTGAGAAATAATAAGAAATTAAACTAAAAAACAAGAAGTACAAATTGAACAGAATGCAATTTTCTGAGTAAAAACGATATTTTACAAACCATTTATCATTTAAAGGAACGGAACGAGCACAAGAAAGTAAAAACATTCATTCCAAACTGGAAAATGTAAACTTCTTTACTTCGATTTGTATTATTATCGAGCATCTGGAAAACAAGACGCACTGCCTCGTTATACAGTTATCAGCATCGTCATTGTTATATTTTGTTCAGTTAAAGTACAGGGAGAAAATGCAAATAGACTGGCACCGTAGATACTCGTACAACATGAAAGCAAGTATACGGTTGCGGAAAGAAACGCGGAAAAAGACCGATAAAATAAATAACGAGTGTCGAGTCGAGAAGTAATTGTCTTTGGAAATTTTAATTAGAGCTAATTTAGTGAGTCGTAATTAAACATTTTTCCCGCTAGAGACGTGTTGCTCTCATAAGTCTTCAAGTGAAAACGACTCAAGGGTCGTTAACATAGAAACAATTTGCTTTTTTCGTGAATGATAAGAATTTAGTTATACAGGATATCCGATTTTTCCTAGCAATTATTTTGGAAATTCAAAATAAAGAAAAATCTAATTTAATTTCTAAGTTTAACATATTTCATTTCCTTGAGAAACATTAAAAAAAAAAAATTCGGAGATTTTTGCTGGAGAGGCAATGTTTGAACACCCTGTTAAGACAACATTAGCGTCATCGTAAGTTAGAATTTTTCCGGCCGCTTTTTAATTAACGAAAAGCACTACTTGACGCCTTTTGGTGTAGCTAAATCTTAAGAACACAGTGTAACTCAAGACTTATCTTAATAAGGCAGCGAATATTTCAGCGTGTTGCAAACACACGAGATTTTTACGTGGCAAATAAAAGTAATATGGAGAAGTTCTTTTTTCTTTTTACTTATACCGAATATACGAAATGTAAGACTTTATATGGGCCAGCTTATTTGGATTTGTATATTTGCTTTTATTGTAACCTGGATACAGACCTTTTATCCGACGAAATAGTCTTAAGCCCAGATACGATGGTTATATAGGTGGGTAATTTTCGAAGCCGCACATTTGTATAAGCAGAATTATTGCAATTTGCACGAGTATTATTATAAATGATTGTTGGGGATGAATTTGTGCCGAATTTTCGCTTGCACACTTCGTTTAGCCATTTATTAGAGGCGACAAGCGTTCCAAGTGCAATTCGTTTCGGTGACACGTTCGCATTGTCCATTTTTTCCGCAGTCCTTGCACGTACACATAGAGTAAATAGGCAATCTTGGATTGGTGCATGTTTCCGTTCTTGCTAAGGCTCTCCCGGACTCGTAAGGCTATACGTACTTTACACACTTTCCGTGGAAATCGTTGCAGACGTTCGCTCAGTTTTGTTTGAAACTGTCGCCCAGATTAATGGCTGTCTTATATCTGTCTTGCAAATTGTCTGCAAACTGAAACAAAAACTAAAAGAAGGTAAACAACACATTGGAACGTTAACATTAATAAAACGTCCCATTCTTTTAGTAGAAAAAATATAAAAATGTTACTTTATGTCATTATAAGGATAGTAATAACAACATTGGGCAACACTTTTTTTTTTTTTACAAATTTAACAAAGTTTCTCTACCACCAATATTATTCTTAATTTCATCATTTTTATAATTATGTGAGTTGATAATGGACCAATTAAATTTGTTTACGAGCTATTTCGCATTGTATTATTATAATTTTATGTGAACATTAATAAGTTTCTTGAATTCATTGTCTAAATTTGGCACGGATTTTTTGCATTTACATTTACACTTACAAGATATTAGCATAATTAATTGAAGAAACAAACTGCAATACTAAACTTTGTTAGTATTTTATTTAATTAATTATTCAGCCGTGACTTTCTGTTCTAAGATTAACAATAATGCACATTAAAGGGTTTTAATTAATCCTTAATGCTATATCTAATTTTTAAGTGGTAGTCGGTGCTCAAAATAAATTTAACAGTTTGACATAATTAGCTAAAAAAGATCAAAATACAAAATCAAAATCATACTTGTTTAGAAAAAAAAGGGAGATACAATACACCAAAATTGTGGTGTATATGCGAGAAGAGACCGAAAAAACAAGAAAAACTGACCAAAGCAATTAAATTTTACACTTCCTAATTCAAAAGTTAGGGCAATTTCTTGTTAAACCGGAAGTCATATAAAAAATGATAACTATTCAGTCCAATTGAAAATGATGTCTTATATATTTATGCCAAATTTGGCAACAATCGGTTCAAAAATAAAGAAACGGTAGAGATGGTAGTAAAATTTGTGTGACCCGGTATAAAATTTACCAAGTTTCAATAAAATTGATTGAAGTAATGATATGCATTTATCTACCAAAATTTAACTCAGAGAGAAATAACGTTAAATAACGTTTCATCATATGAAAGCGTATAAAAAGCAGTTTTTACAATTTACGCCTATGTAATCGATGCTATAATGAACTTACAGTTTTCAAAAAATGCAAATATTATGTTGAAATTAAATGAGTAGGTAATTTAAAATCGAAATTGCAAGTATTAGTGGACGCAATTGCAACGAGCAGCACGAATGCACGTTTTTGTTCTGGTTAATTACCGCATTACTTAATTGCACATTAATACAACGCTCATTTGCTACCAATGTCGCAATAAATTAAAACCTGTGCACCAATGCCCATCGAAATTTTGTCCCCCATACAAACACACAAGTAAACTGTGCCATAAAATAAACGCGGAACTAATTATTAAGTTAATTAAAATTTCTCTTTGCTAGTAACAAATAATTATTATCTGTTGATGCAGCATTGAAATACTTCATTTGAATCATTTTTAATCAATGTTTTCAATTAACATATTTTTAAATTCAATGGTGTTAATTCTACATGAAATATGCAAAAATAATGAATTAAATTATTATGGGAATTGCAGCAAATGCAATATAGCTTTATAGCTATGAAAATGTTTAGTATTTAAAGAAGAGAATAAGTGATGTTAATTGGCGAGCAGACGACAATTAAGCAATCAGCTCTGCAATAAAGTGCATATAACTATTGAGCGCATATTGTGATACGAATAGAGACGTAGCATATAATTTTATTAAGTCATAACGCGCTTTAGGTAATCAAACACGAACGCTTTTCATCATTTTCTCTGCGTGGAAAATTTAGTAGAGAGATTTATGAGCCCAAGTGTAGGTGAGCTGCCGTTATATAAACTATACATGAGAGAAAATCCTTTCTCGTCAGGGCGTAATTTTAACTGTTTACCGTAGATTTATTTGATGGTGCTTAATTAAAATCATAATGAAAAGTGATTTATTTATTTTAAAATATACTTTATGTTTTATGAGCGATTTTTCTGTTATACTGTTATACTGTTTTAACAACATGCATTTTTAGTTGGGGTTTATGTAAAAATTTATGTTGTTCGGTCTTAAAATGCGTTCCATACATTAAACAAAAAAATTGCACCTTAAACTACTTTTGCCAGTTTACGACAAAAATATTTTATTATGTAAAAATGTTATGCATATTAAAAGATTCTGCTTAAAATTCTACGTTTTAGAGTTCACTAATTTAAAGTTTTGTGAATAGTGTTTTCTTTTTTTTTTTCTGCAATGTATTTTAATATTCTTACAACATGATAAAGCAGTTGGAGCAATGCATGAAAGTCATTTACTTTTTAATGCAACATCAATAAAAATTTTTGTATATTATTATGAAATTTAATGAAAAGAAATGGAATAATTTGAAATAAGTTATACATAAATCTGGCGGTCGGCAATATATGGGAGGTGTCACCATGGCCAGAAGACCTCTGGTCGATAGCCATCCTGTGCTCACAAAGCACAAAAAAATTACTATACACACTACTATTATACGATACATGTCTTTGGAATTTTTTGAAAGAATTTATAAATAACTGGGGGAATATAATTAATTTTCAACGAACCATTTAGAAATTCAGAAAATATTTTAATTTTAATTAAGATTAATTAAAACCATGGAAAAAGAAAAATATTAATAGGGTAAACTTCGCTAATTAAACCCTTTCTGAGAAATGTTTCCATAAAAAAATATTTCTTTTGTTTTAGCTTTATTTGCAACCAAATCAAAATATTCATTATTCAGTTTTACATAAAAAAAGTGCAAAAAACTAATTAGTTTATTTCTATATTAAAAGTTATTTAGATCAGTAAATATTATTAGAAAACCCACGAGCTTATGATTTATTAAATTAATCATACTAAAATTAACAAAATCTTACCGGAAATATTCCGAAATAAAATATCCGCACAAAAGTTACAAATAAAATGAAAGCGTTGACCCATCGCAATAAAAGCAAAAAAGTTCTTTTATTAAGTAAAAATATTATGCTAATGCCAAGATTTGTTTTCTGAAACAAAGCGGACATTTTTACACGTTCTGCAGAGCAAATGTGGCACCCGGAAAATTCACACTTTGCATTCGAAATGAGATTGAGCACTGCAAAGTTACCCGCTTATGAATTGCGCTTTCTTGTAATGGTATATAAGTCATCACATCACCACATAATTATCTGGTAATAAAATTTACCATTTAACAACAGAAAAAAGAAGAAGACTAATTTCCGCATTAACATTATTAACGAATTGGTTTGTAATTAGGTTAGGTGAATTTATGGGGGTGTTTGGTGTGAAAAATCTGTCGACATTTCATGGAAGAAATGCCGTAAACAAATGTAAAGACTTACCGGTGAATATTTTATGCGACTGAAAAGGGTATTTCCGATAAATACCGTCTGCAAACTAGGCTTGCGAGATCAAAGGGCGAGCTTGGCTCCTCACTCGCGAGGGCTAAATGCGTCTTTGAACAAACAAGTATTATACGTTGATCCAACACTGACGTTATCCATCAGGGGAGATTATTAGTCCTTCCGTAAATATTCCTTAAGATCAGAAACAGCAGCAGCTTAAAGTTGATTTTTCCCTTCTTTATATATTATTTCCTTAATATAAAATTTAAATTCTTGTTTTTGTTTTTACATTTAAGCAAATTTATATTTTATTTTTATTTTCAAAAGAAAAAAGAATAATTTAGTGAAAAACAAATTTTATTAAAATGCCAAAAAAAGCATTTCTCTTTCCGGCAATACAATTCTCTTTGGTATTCTTAACGAGGAAACTAAACGTTTAGGCCATTAGGATCAGAAGAGTATGCGATACGTAAAGGTAAATAGGCCGAAGGCGGCAATAAAAGCATCAAAATATAGTCAGAGTTAAAATATAGCGCCACAGCAATATTATACCTATGACGATTATGAGGATGAAATTCATTAATGACGACGAAGACCTCGAATATGCCATTTAGGCCTTCGCTCTATATGGCCAAGGGTGGCAATTTCGATTTTAATCATGCCAGTGGTAACGATAATGATTGCGGCCGCCAGCCAGCCAGCATCCCCCGCCTACCAACTATTAATAATAAAGAAAGTTGCAGAAAACTTTTGCCTTAATTAATTAAGCACAAAATGAGCTTTTAGCTTAACGCTATATACACCTTTACAAGTAAGCACCTTTTAAACAAGCCACTTTCAACCCCTTGCACCCACTTGTACTATTAGCATTCTTTTACAAGAATTCGCCACTTTACATTCTTGCGTTACATTAATTAAATACTTGTTTCTGTATTGATTTAAAACTTTTTGTCTGACAAATTAATTTACTCAAATAACACTGCTTTCGACACAAATCAAATTGTTTAATTACAAATAAACTCACTTTAATTTGATTCAAAAAGTTAATTAATTATTTATAATTAAAAGTAATTATAATTTTATCCAGAGGTTATAAGAATGACTAAAAAGGTTGGGCAGCAAGTGAATATTACTCATCTTTTGAGCATCAAAAATCATCTGAGTTAGTGACTACTGACAATATATATTTATTGCGGGGCGACTGCTTGAATCGTGATGTTACTTATTCATAAAACAGAGCTTTCGGTTAATTTAATTCATTAAATTGTCAGGTATAAATTTAGCAATTTACAATAATTAACTTTTTGAAGCGTGATATATTTACCAACAAGTGTTTTTTTTTCAGCATCAATTAGCGGTAAATCCTATGCCATCTTCGATGTTTCACCAGTTGCATCAAAGTAAGTGTCCCATAATTATTTTTAAAGTATAATTAAACGATTTCGTAACTGAATTTTCAACATTTATTACACAATTAAGTTGAAAATAATATTTTTCATTTAATACATTATAAAGCTCGTGCTACAAGTTTTCTTGTGGACGCAATGAGTAATTTTGTTCTCTTATAATGATGATTTAATATAGTTTCTCCAAATTTCAAAACACGTCTTTTAATGTAATAATTTTACAATACAAAATAAGACATTTTTATGGAGACAATAGAGTGTTGTTGTTTAGTACAATCACATTGTAGATTGTAGTTTGTAAAATATGTTAAGCAAATTGAATGCCATTGTCAAAGATTGCAACGGTAGTGCGGAAATAGGCTTAATGTACTTTGGACTTAAATAATTAGCCATGCGGTCTGTATACACGTATAGTTCCAGTTTAGGCGAATTAGACGTTTCACATACAACAAGGGATGAAATTAATTGTTTGCATAAAGCATGTATGCGTGCAATATGTGTTCGGGGTGGCACTTTCCGAATATTCTCTCCCAGTGTCACGAGCTGTTTCTATCACTCTCTCCTTCGCTCTCTCCCTTTCTGGCATTGTATTACTTGTTCCTGGGCGTATTTGCCACCCCTCAAACCATTTACCATCTAATAATGGTAAATTATTTTCGCGCTGGCTCGTTTAATTATCTAATTGCTTACTGCCATATCACATACAAATTACTTTTCGTGGTTTATGTTTTGTTTATGGCAATTTTTTCGCACTTTTTAATGCAACTTATGAATTTTATTTAGGAATCATTTTAATTTTAATTATTTGAATGAAAGTTCCCTATTTTTAAAGAGATGATTTCTTGAAAAGTTTTTAAAGAATCTTACATCTTTCAAGTTTTTTTTTTGCGAAACAAATATTTCTTAAAGAAATGGTTTAAAAGAAATACAGGATGCTCCAACAAAGAGTTGTTTTTCTTCGATAAATTGTAAACAGATTACTTTAAATAAAAATGGCAGAATAAATTTTTAAATATAGCTGTAGTAATTTAAATGTCTTTCACAGTATATAGGTACACAGTTTACATTAGACTGGTTTACAAAATTTTAACTTTTTTTTAGTCACACAAAAACTTATTTCAAATGTTGAATATAAAGAGGCCATGAAATAATAATATATCAAGGAAAAAAATTGGCCCATTAGGAATCCTTGTGAAACCATACTAAGGTTTCACAATTTTTATACTATGGTTTATCATTAAAAAATGTTTTTGTTTTTCTCAAAAATCGAGAAATCTATGGAAAATTTTTCAAATGATTAAGATAATATTTTTAAATATATATTAGGAACAATTATTTCTTTTTTCTATCCCAAATTGTTTTCTTGGAATTAATTATCAATACTTATTCCATGCCAAATAATTTTCTTAGTATAAAAAAAAATCGTTGTTTTTTCTGGATATTTCGAGGACTAGGACACATCTAATTTTTGTAAACAGGTTTTATAAGTTGGGCTTAAAATTTTGAACATTTTGACCCATTTTACTGAATCAATATTTTTAAAACTGTAGCAGTTTATGCAATTGAAATTAATCATTAATTCTAAGAAGACGTATACCCTTATTGGAAAAAAAAAAACTTGGAAAATATGTTTGAAACAATGGAGTCAAAGACGTTTTCTAAAACAAAAAAATGACTTTTAAAAAGACATAAAAATACTATTGGATCTGCTATTTTTACTTAAAGTTATCCTTTTTTGTTACAAATTTTATTAACAAAAAATGAAATTTAAAAATAATTATTAAAAAAAAAAATGGTTTCAATTAACACCCAAACAGAATGGTAAAAAAAAATAGTAGATAATCTTAAAAGGAAAACATTTAAGAAATAAAACTGCTGTCTTTTTTTCAAGGATCACTAAAACAAACCAAAGAAACCCTTTTAAACTTTAGCACATTCCGCTATTTTGACACAAAAGTGCCAAGATTACCGTTTATAGGCGTCATGCTTCTCCGATACAATTCTTTTAGAAGTTGAAACTTTACGATCGGACACACGAGAGAAAAGAACGAACGTCCGTGTTCCGTGCAGTAAGCCAAAAGAGATCAAAGCACCCGCACTAAAACAATTGTTTACTCTGTGTTTTGCGATCCAGCCAGATTTCTACTCGCCCTTTCTATACTGGTGTCCCAAAGCACTGGCAGAAATAAAATAAAAAAGGAAACCAATGGCGGAATAAAAATAAAACTTAAGCAGTTCCACGGCGAAAGATTTAAACGCGAACTTGTTGTTTACCTGTTCTCGCACAACTATAGCGATTCAATTATTTATTTATTTCCGAACGCGGATGCGAACGACAAGAGCTAAATTTCCACTCATAAACTTCTCTCTATCTCGAGCTACTCACTTTATGTGACAGCTTGCATAAAATGTGCGTCTCTGTGTTGTACTTTTGTACTACTTATGAAAGGACATAGTCAGCCCGGCGCTTTCGCTGAGAAACTTTTTTGACGCGTCTGTATAAACTTTGCAATTATTTCGCGCTCGATCGCTTTCACATTATAAATACAGCTTTTTCGGTTTGCGTTGTTCTTAAAGTACTATGACGGAGATGGATGCATATTACTTAAGACACATGATTATACGTTTGAAGTACACAAGCAAAGGGTAGTTAGTGTTTGCTAGTTTATGTGCAACAATAATTAAGCGCTGCAACTTTAGATATTTGCATATTATATCTCTTGAAACGGTTGAGATGTGGAAACTGTGTTTTGGGTTATGTTTAAAGGGATGGCAATTTCACGTTTGCTTATCCTAATTCTGCTGTTGCATGTGTAATGCTCTTTTAAAGCATAATAGTTATTCACTTATTTATCTCCACAATTTAAATATTTTTACAAGAACACAGAAATATTTTTTATTACATATTGTGTATAAAATGTTACATTTTACGCAGAAAAAAAAATTATGTTAGGCTCAAAATGATTCGAAACCGTATGACATTTTTAACATTTTTCGCTTTTGAAGTACCTATAGAAGCTTTTTCGTTTAAAATTTCATTTTCGTTTAATTTTGTAAACAAATATTTTCTTTTGAATTTGTTTTAAAATTTCATTAGATTAAAAATAATATTGCAAAAAATCCTTTGTTATATGGAATTAAAGTTTACAAAAATCAATTGCTTTTGTTATTACAAGCCATTTAAAAGGAAATGTTGGCATAATAAAATGTTTGCAAAGTACGTTCATAAAATAAGCATTCGTGAAATTAAAAACTAAAATAGTGAAGTAAGTAAATTGGGCAAAAACATTCCGTAACAGGATCGTAAACAAAAATGACGATAACTTTTATTTTCCAAAGTGAAACACAGTTGACATTAAGTGAAACATTAAGAAAAACGAGTAAGAAACAAGGCAAACTTTACGGTATCAATGTAATTCCAGAACGTCTTTTATTAACGTGTACGACTGGAAAATATAAGGCAATTGCAATGAAATGTAGTGGTGGAAACTTTCGGGCGACAAACTTTTCATATATCCAAGAGCAACGGCAGAAGCAGAGAGCCCTGGCACCAGTACATAACACGAAAGTAATAAATTCCAATATATGAGCAAGGGGAAAAACCGCCTCCGAACGCCTACTTATTTCTCTCTGTGCTGCCGAAATTTAATAACACCACCTTAAACATTAACAGCGCCTTTTTGCGAATGCCCGCGAA
>JASKGO010001744.1:0-25827 GCA_030556065.1 Holobus sp. GC000080
ATTATGCGTAAATTAACATAACGTATTTTTTATATTTTTGTTAACAAATAAATGTTAAAATTGATATTTAATACAATAAAACCAAAAAATTAAATTTGAAATCAAAATTTTAGTTATGTATGCAACCAAACTATCGCTTCTTTTACAGAAAACTGTAAAAAGTACAAAATTTAGAGGTACTAAACATAACCTACTTGTTGCTACCATTGCCATTGCAACGTCACAAGAAAAAACATATTAAACATTCAATTAGCGTTAATTTAACAATAAAAACCGTTTGAAATTACAGCTTGTTATCGGCTAATGTCAATAGAACATTGGACACCGCTGATAAATCTCCTACTGCATCTGCAAATGTCTTCTGTAATGTTAATGCCTTTACACTGAAGTGCTCGCTTTGATTGCCAAGAGAAAACAGTCCCAAAAATGGCATTGAAAAAAGTTAAGGGCAACATCGAACGCATGTTCGATAAAAACCTTACGGATTTAGTACGCGGGATTCGCAATAATAAGGAAAATGAGGTTTGATTTACATTATTTACAAAATTTGAAAAATTTAAATTTTCAATTGTTTTTTTTTTCTTCAATTTTTAGGCAAAATATATTGCCCAATGCATGGAAGATATAAAACAGGAGCTGCGCCAGGACAATCTAGCAGTGAAGAGCAATGCCATTGCTAAATTAACATATGTAAGCTTTTTTTAAATTAATTTTTATTCGTAAAAAAATGAATCGAAAAAACAAACAAAAATTGCTTTTGTTTTTTTTTAGCTGCAAATGTTGGGATACGACATTTCGTGGGCCGGCTTCAACATCATTGAAGTGATGAGCTCCAATAAGTTCACGTTGAAGCGCATCGGCTACTTGGCGGCCAGTCAGAGTTTCCATTGTGATTCCGAACTGCTGATGCTGACCACAAACATGATTCGCAAGGAGCTCAACTCGCAGAATCAGTATGATGCTGGTTTGGCTCTCACCAGTCTCAGCTGTTATATCAGTACTGATTTAGCACGCGATTTATCTCAAGATATATTAACTCTGGTAACCCTTTCTTGCTTTTTTTTAGTTTTTTAATTTATTTTTTGAATTTTGATTATTTTTGTAATGTTTTTTGTGTTATTTAATGAAATATTTGTTGCAGTTAAGTTCGACCAAGCCTTACGTACGCAAAAAGGCTGTGCTGATGATGTACAAAGTGTTCTTAAAGTATCCGGAAGCTTTGCGACCGGCCTTTCCGAAGCTGAAGGAAAAATTGGAGGATCCGGATCCGGGAGTGCAATCGGCCGCCGTGAACGTCATCTGCGAACTGGCTAGGAAGAATCCGAAGAATTATCTCAGTCTGGCGCCGGTGTTTTTCAAGTTGATGACTACGAAGACCACCAATTGGATGCTGATAAAAATCATCAAACTTGTAAGTCGACAATTTTATTTTATTTTTATTTTTTACTTCCATAATAAGTATTTAAAAGTATTTGTTATTGTTGTTTAGCAACACTAATTAAAATAAATAACACACAAATTTTGTTTTTCAAATTTTTGCATGATTTTTTCTGATTTTTTTTTGTTTTTAAATAATTTTTGTGTTTTTTAGTAATTTTTAATGAAGTAAAAAGTTTTTGTTTGTTTGTATATTTAATTAGTTTTTTTTTTTAACGAATTTTTAATGAAGTAAAAAAAGTTTTTTAATGTTTTAAATTAATTTTTAATTTTCTTTACGAATTTTTATTGAAGTAAAAATGTTTTTTCGTGTTTTTAAGTACTTTTCTGTGTTTTTTTTTTACTAATTTTTAATGAAGTAAATTTTTTTTTGTGTTAAATTAATTTTTGATTATCTTTACTAATTTTTAATGAAATAAAAATGTTTTTTTTGTGTTTTTAAGTGGTTTTTTTTTTACTAATTTTTACTGAGGAAAAAATGTTTTTATGCGTTTTTAATTAATTTTTGATTATCTTTACTAATTTTTAATGAAGTGAAAATGTTTTTTGTTTGTTTTTAATTAATTTTGGTTTTTCTTTATGAACTTTTTAATAAACTAAAAGTTTTTTCGTGATTTTAATTTGCTTTTTGTGTTTTTTACAAATTTTTAATGAAGTAAATAAGGTTTTTAATGTTTTTAATTAATTTTTGATTTACTTTTCGAAGTTTTATTGAAGTAAAAATGTTTTTAAATAGTTTTTTGTGGTTTTTACTAATATTTAATGAAGGAAAATTTTTTTTTGTGTTTTTAACTAGTTTTTTCAGTTTTTTTTTTAGTAATTTTTAATGAAATAATTTTTTTTTTGTGTTTTTAATTAATTTTTGATTTTCTTTACTAATTTTTAATGGAGTAAAAAAGTTTTTAAGTAGTTTTTTGACTTTTTTTATGAAGTAGAAATGTTTTTTCGAGTTTTTAAGTGTTTTTTTTTACTTATTTTCAATGAAGAAAAAAGTTGTTTTTTTTTTTTGTGTTTTTATTTAATTTTTGTTTATCTTTTTGAATTTTTAATGAAGTAAATTTTTTTTTGTTTTTAAGTAGTTTTTTTTACTAATTTTTAATGAAGTAAAAATGTTTTTTTAGTGTTTTAAAGTAGTTTTTTGTGTTTCTTTACTATATTTTAAAGAAGTAAAAATGTTCTTTTGTGTTTTTTATTAATTTTTTATTTTCTTTACGAATTTTCATTGAAGAAAAAAAAAATTCGTGTTTTTAACTAGTTTTTTTCTGTTTTTTCACTAATTTTTAGTAGAGTAAATAAGTTTTTTTTTTGTATTTTAAATTAATTTTTGATTTTCTTTACGAAATTTTAAATAAAGTAAATATGTTTTTTGTTTTTGTTTTTACTAATTTTTAATGAATTAAAATCATTGATTATGTTTTTATTTGCAGTTGGGAGCTTTGACGCCTTTGGAGCCACGTCTAGGAAAGAAATTAATCGAGCCTCTAACGAATTTAATTCATGGGTATGAAAAATCAATTAATTTTTTTAGAACTTAACCTCAACTAACCAAATTTTTTATGAAATTTGATAAATTTTGACTAAAAAAATAAAAATTTAATTAAAATTGCAGAACATCGGCGATGAGTTTATTGTACGAATGCATAAACACGGTTATCGCCGTCCTCATCAGCATTTCTTCCGGCATGCCGAACCACGCGGCCATCATTCAACTCTGCGTGCAGAAATTGCGCATTTTAATCGAAGATTCCGACCAAAATTGTAAGTTTTCTTCATTCCGTAATCCCTAAATACTGTTGCTCTAACAATTTTTGCTTCCATCGAAAACCCCTACAGTGAAATATCTGGGTTTGCTGGCAATGTCGAAGATCCTAAAGACGCATCCGAAGAGCGTGCAAGCGCACAAAGACCTAATCCTGCAGTGCCTGGAGGACAAAGACGAGAGCATCCGTTTGCGCGCGCTCGACCTGCTCTACGGCATGGTCTCCAAGAAGAACCTGATGGAAATCGTGAAGAAACTGATGGTGCACATGGAGAAAGCCGAGGGAACGGTGTACAAAGACGAGCTGCTCACCAAGGTGATTCTGATCTGCTCGCAGAACAACTATCAGTTCATCACGAATTTCGAGTGGTACGTGACGGTGCTGGTGGAATTGGCCCAGATGGATTTCGGTTCGAAGCAAGGGCATTTGATTTCGGCACAGCTGATCGACGTCAGCATTCGCGTGCACGCAATCCGGCCGTTCGCTGTGAACGAGATGAGCCAAGTGCTGGAGGTCTACACTTGCTCGTCGCAGTTCAGCATCATGCAAGACGTGCTGGTGGCTGCCGCTTGGATCTGCGGCGAATTCGTTTCCGTGCTGGAGAAGCCGGAGAGCACGCTGATCAGCATGCTAAAGTACAAGAACTCGCTGCCGGCCTACATAGAAATTGTCTTCTTGCAGAACATGCTGAAACTGTACGCGCACTGTTTGTCGCTCTACGAAATGCAGCGGGACTTCGATAAGATCGAAGGAATGTACGAGGTGATGCGCAAGAAGCTGCTGATCAGCGTCAAGTCGCCGGAAATCGAGGTGCAGGAAAGAGCGTCCACGTGTTTGATGCTGCTGCAAGTGGTAAACGATGCCATCGTTGCCGACAAAGGGCAAACAGCGACGAAACTAATCGAAGATTCAGCTGCTGAAGACGATGATGTGCAGAAGGGTTCCAGCAAAGTGTTGGAGGACACTATGGGTTATCAACTTGGTCGGTTATTCGTCGGCGAGTTGAATCCGGTGGCTCCGAAGGCGCAGAAAAAGGTGCCGTTACCGGATGGTTTGGATTTAGATGATTTGATTGCGGACCCTGATGAAGAAGACGAGCCACTGGACGATAGCAGTTCGGCAGAGGAGCAACAGCACGAACGATTGTTTGCCGGTTCGGCGGAATCCGCGCGCAAAGTACCGGAGTTGACTGAAGAGGAGAAGCAGCGGATTCGCGAGGCCAGACGCAACGAGCAGCTTCACAATCCGAACTATCTGAAGCCGAAAAGCACGGAGAACAGAGTGGCGGTGGTGATGGATGAAGAAGTGCAGATTGCCGAGCTGGCTCTGGATGAGCCGCTGAAGGTGCTGCCGAAGAGGAGTGACAAGTATTTGAATTTGGACGGCAAGAAACGCAAGCAGAAGGAACGAAAGAAGAAGAAGAAGAAGAAGGGCAAGAAGGTTTCGTTGTCGTCGTCTTCGTCGGCGGATGAAGAAGATGTTGAGGAAACGAATGCGGTGGTTTTCGTGAGTCAGAGTGTCGATTTGCCGGAGGGGGCCACTTTGAGCGATTCCGGCAGCAGTCTGGGGAATCCCGATGATCCGCATCGTGCTTTGGATATCGATCTAGAACTGTAAGTTTTCTTTTTTCTTTTCTTTTTTTTTTTTCTTTATTTTTTCAGTTTTTTTTTATTAGTTTTTATTTTTTTAAATAGTTTTTAGTTATTTATTTTTCACTTTTTTATTAGTTTTTATTTTTTATTGATTTTTTTGTTGTTGTTTTTTTATATTTTTTGTGCTAAGGACAGATTAAAAATTTTTTTTTTTTGTATACAGGGTGACAATAGAAAGTGGCTTCAGCCATTTAATTTCTTAATTTACAAGCTGATTTTTTGATTTTTTTATTCATATTTACAAATAAGACATTATTTCGGGTAGATTTTCGAATTTTTTTAAATTTAATAAGTTTTTAACACTTCCAGTTTCACTGGAAATAACCCTAAATTTTGATTTTTAAATTGGAACCGTTAGTTATTCTAACTTTTTTTTATTTCTTCTGGTCATTTTTAGTGTAAAAATCGTGTTTTCAGTTAATTTTTTTTTTTTTTAGTTTTCTTTTTTCATCTTTTTTTTTCATTTTCTATTAGTTTTTATTTATTTATTTTTCCTTTTTTTATTAGTTTTTATTTTTTATTAAGTTTTTTTTTTTCATATTTTGTGCTAAGCACAGATTTTTTTAAATTTTTAAAAATGTGTTTTGTATACAGGGTGACAATAGAAAGTGGCTCGCCCTTTTCATTTCTTTATTTACAAGCTGATTTTTTGAAATTTCTCATATTTATAAATAAGACATTATTTTAGATTCATTTTCGGGTAAATTTTTTAATTTAATAATTTTTTAACACTTCCAGTTCCACTGGAAATAACCTTACATTTTGATTTTTAAATTGTAATCGATAATTATTTTAACTTTTTTAAATTCTTCTGGTCATTTTTAGTGTAAAAAAGTGTTTTCAGTTAATTTTTGTTCTTAAAATAAATTATAATTATCACAAAATTACAATTTTTTAAATACAATGTCGTAAAAATGGCCACCCTGTATGAAAATTCATTTTTTTTTATAAAGATTGGCTTGTAAATAGAAAATGAGATTTACTTATTAGTAATGTTTTAATTTTAAGAACATTTTTTTAAGAAATCAATTACTTTAAAGCAACATTTTAACTACTAAAAATTGCATGTTTTAGTCCGACACCCGCTGACGATTTGCTCGAGGGTAGTAACAAGAAGCAAAGCTCGAAGGGCAAAAAAGAGAAAAAGGTTTGTTGTCTCTTTTTTTGCATGCTTTACTAATTCAATTCATTTAATGCAATTAATTCCCAATTAATTAATATTTAAGAAAAAGCACTCGAAGAAGCACTCGGCAGCAATTGATGAAAAATCTGCTGCGGCTGCTGCTTCTGCTGCTGCTGCTGCTGATGGCAAAAAGAGCAAAAGCAAGAGCAGAAAGAAAGAGGTAGCCGAAGAGAACCTATTGAATCTTTCTGTGGACGAACCTAGCAGCGTACAAATGGAACAGTTGCAGAGCAGCAGCACGTCGGGTGGTAAAAGGAAGACGAAAGAGTCGTCGTCGTCGGGTGCGAAGCATGCCAAAAGTAGTAGCGGCGGCACTAGTAAAAAGAAGAAGAATCGCGTGACTGATAAGAAAAAAGGTGGGCTATTTATAACTAACTTATTTAATATAATTTGAAATAATTAATTAATAGTAATTAACTAATTGGTTAAATGTTTTTGGTTTTGTTTTTCTTTTTTAGAGAATGATGAGTACGAAGAGGCTTTGGGCATTTCGACGCCAAGCAAAGAGTTCCCTTCGTAGTTTCCTTTTTTTTTTACTTTTTTCGATTTTCACCAATTGCCAGTGATGATTTTCGTTGAATTAATTGGGAGAGAACGTGCGCTGATAAGATTAACCGAGTAGCTTTTCATTTAACTGGTTGCTTTAATGTTTGTTGGTCTTGTTTCGAATCGAAAGTTTAATTGGTTTGTGCAACGGCATCGGCAACGACGACGTAGGACGTTGTTTTTGCAAGGCCGCCGCCCGCCCAAATTAACTTCTCCAGTGAACCCGACATCCTCTCTAACTTAATTTAATCTTTAAGTGCGATGCGATTTGCAATATTGTTATTATTTCATATTTTCATTTATTGCCTCTGTGTGTGTGTGTGTGTGTGTGTGTGTGTGTGTGTGTGTGTGTGTGTGTGTGTCTGTTAGTAGAAATTGATTATTGCTGCCACCGCAGAGTCAATGTTTATCTTAATCGTTTCGTAATGAGCGGTTTATCATATTTTTTTTCTGTTTTTATTTTAATTTTTTTATTTGCAAAGCATCTGTTTTCCACCAATGATATACTACTTAATTTTTTTAATTACAAATACTTCAAAAAAAAAAGTCCAAAAACAAAAGAAATTGAAAAATTATAAGATAAAAAATATTACTATAGTATAGTAAGCCATTTTGTATATGTATAATGAAACAATAAACTGTTGAATAATAATAAACAATAATCGATTACCATGGTAACCGGAAAACGCAAAGAAAAACAGAGAGAGTGCCTTGGTCAATAATATTTATGTGACGATTTTTTAATGCGAAGGACGAGAAACTATAACAAACTTGAACCGTTTTGTTGAACTGGTAGCCGTGGAAACCGAAAAAGTAGCGTCAGTCATGGCCACCATAAAACAAAAACTGATTTTGTTTAGTTTTCATTTTTCTGTTTTCTAGTAACAAAGTAAAATATAAAACGCGTTTGTGGTAAATATTTAATATTTAAAAATTATTAAAATGGAAAAGTAAAACGAAAACTATTAAACAACGTGTGCCGAAAGCTATAAATTATGGTTTAACCATGTTTAACCATAAAATAAACTGTTACCGTGGAAACTAAATAACCTAGCTGCAATCATAACAACAGCTGAAAACTTAGAGTGCCTTGACCAATAATAATAAAATAATAATGACGTTTTGAGTTCAATACAAACTGCAATAAACTTGCAACAGGAATTGTACATTGTTAAAACTAAAAAGAAAAAAAAATAACAACATTTACTGTAGTCATGGCAACCGCAAAACTTACAGTAATTTGTGTTTTTAATAATGTTGATAAACAAAACTGTTTTTACAAGCAAAATCTAGAAACTTTTGATTGGTAACCATGGAAACCAAACATATTCAGTAACTTATATTTTTAATTTTATACAGGGTGACACAACTTTCCGATGAAACCGGAAGTGAAGTAAAAATGACAACAGTTCAGTCCAATTGGAAATGTTTTATTATGAATGAATACCAAATTTGGTAAAAATCGCAACAAAAACAAAGAAATGGCTGGGGTGGAGGGAAAAATTTGTGTCACCCGGTAGAAAAAAAAACTTTTTTCAAAATCACTAAACTGTTGATCGGTAACCATGGAAACCGAAAACATTTACGGTTATTATAGCAACCGTAAAACAAATGTTCAGTAACTTGCGTTTTAAACATAAAAAACAAAAGTTCGAAAACAAAACCTCCAAAACCAAAACGGTTGATCTGTAACCATGGCAACCGAAAACATTTTCGGGTAGCCAAGGCAACCGCTAAACAAAGTAAGTAGCAGTTGTTTGACCGACGACGATGACGCTCACGGGAGCGCTCGCGCTTTAAAGTTGATGAAAAGTTTTAACAGTTATGTGGTGCTCTTCGAGCGGCGACGACAACGAACAACAGCAAAGTTGGTGTTCGCTGCGAGGAAATCGCCGTGCGAAGAAGAGGTAATAGTGGTACTAGTAGCAGCAGCAGCAGCAGCAGCAGCAGCAGTTGTAGCAGTGGTAGGAGAAGAAAGAAGTTTACAGCTCACAACAGTTTATTACAGCGAGATCAGAGTGAGAGAGACTAGCACTAGCAGTAGCAAATGCACAAAGAAATATTTAAAGTGCGGTGCCTGAAACTAAAAACAAAAAAAGAAAAAGAAGAAAAAGTATCGTGGAGGAGTCCGCGAGAGTAGTAGTAGTAGTAGTAGTCGCGTCGCGTGTGGAAGTTTTAGAGCGCGGAGGAGTGAATAATCGCTTCGCTCCTCAGTCCTCCGCAAGCCATCGCCGGTCGGTCGTCGCGCCAGCGTCTCTCTAAAAATAGCGCGAAACACGGTCTCTGCTGCTGCTGCTCCTGCTGTTGCTGCTACGGGATTCCTCTGTGGATGTGCGTGCCGTCTTCTTTTGCTCTACCATTTTCTGTGTGTGTGTGCGTGCGTGCATGTGCGAGTGGCGAGTTCTCATTGTGTGTGTGTGTGTGCGCGCCCGTTCACTCCACCCAACCAACCGGCAGTCTCCTCGATTCTCTCCCGAAAAGGTTTGCTCGAGACGCCCACGCATGCAAATACTGACGATCCTCACTCAGAGGCACGCGCCTTCTAAATTTATTACTTCTTGCTATGAACTGCGAATTGCAAATTGCGAATTGCAAATTGTGATTTGCAATCCGCCCCCACGAAGAAGCGCTAATGTTATTTATTATGTCAATGTTAATATTGTTAATGTTAATGCTAATGCTAAATTATTTATGCGACACTGGCTTTTGCTTTCGAAGAATCCTTACTAATCATTTTTTTTTGTTTTTTTTTTTTTCGTTCTTCACTTCGAGCCAGCCGCGCTTGCAGTTTTTCATTTGTCTTTTTTATTCGTTTTTTAAAGCGCACACAAGGCGAAAAATACCGTTGCTACGTTATTTTTTTTCCTTTTGTTTCTTTGTTGCACACCGCAAAGTTTTTCTGTTATTTGTAGTTGCAAGCACGTTCGCTTCTGCAAATACACTTTATTGATAATTATGTTAATGAAAAAAGTACCATTTTTGTGTTCCGATAGCCGAAAAACTTGAAAATAAAAAAATTAAAGCGGAAAAAATTAAAAAATAAAATGGAGAAGCAGTGGTGACGTCAGAGCTTATAGGTTATGTCGTTTTTTATAATGCTTTAATTGATGCTTTTCCCTTAATAATAATAATAATAAAATTAAAAATAAAGTATTAAGTGTGCTGAAAATAGCAACAATTTAAAGGCGAGCGCTGAGTTTTATTACTTTCAAGTTTATTCGCCTTTGATTTGTTGCTTTTTTATTTCTTTTTAAATTTCTTTTTGAATTTTAAAGTCTTTCAATAACAAAGTCAACGCTAAATTTAAAGATTGACAGTGAAAAAATCAAAGCTATTTACTTGCCTGCTGGTTTGACATTTTCACTAGCAATCCTGGTTGCATATTTGTTTTTTTTTTTAACTATTTTCTTTTCTCGACAAGTTTAAAGTCAAAAAAGTATTTAAAAAAAGTTAAAGAAGTAAATAGCTTTGTTATTTAAATGTTTTAATTTAAATAGAAAGAAAATAGCAATAAATTAATAGCTAATAAACTAAAGAAAACCAACGAAGATGCCATGATGACGTCAGAGCTTATAGGTTATGTCGTTTTCAAATGCTTTAAATGCAGCTTTTGCTTGATAATGAAAATTAAAAAAAAGTAATAAAAAGTGAGCCAAAAATAGCAACAAAATAAAAGCGAGCGCTGAATTTTATTATTTTTAAGGTTATTCGCCATTAATTCCCATTTATTTTCCAATTAATTTATTGTTCTCATTTTTAATTTAAAAACATTTCAATGGCAATGCCAACGGCAAACTAGCAGGAAAAAACAAAATCAATTTACTTTTCTTTTCGACTGTCTGACGATTTGTTTTTGGATATTTTTTTTTAACTTTTAGTTTTAATTTGTCGAAAAAGAAAATGTTTAAAACGAAAGAAAAATATGCAACCAGGATTGCTTGTGTAAACGTCAAACTGACAGAAAAGTAAATAGCTTTCATTTTTTCCTGATAATTTAGCATTAGCTTTGTTATTTTAATGCTTAGGGCTTAAATTTAAGAAGAAAGTATATGATTTTAAATTTTTTAATGAATAAAGTCCCTTTTTCGCGTTCCTATAGCGGAAAAACTAAAGCGAAAACCAATGAAGAAGCAGTGATGACTTCAGAACTTATAGGTTATGTCGTTCTTAAATGCATATAAATGAAGCTTTTCGTTCAATTATTATAAACAGCATTAAAAAACGTGCTAAAAATAGCAACAAATAAAATATCTGCACTGAATTTTATTATTTTTAAGTTTATTCACTATTAATTTGTCACCCTTTTCTTTCTTTTTAAGTTTAAGATGCAATTTAACAACAAAACTAATACAAAATAATGCAAATGCTAAATAACAAAGCCGTCAGTGAAAAAACAAAAGCTATTTACTTTTCCAACAGTTTGACAGTCGTTTACCCTAGTAATCCTGGTTGCATAATTTGTTTAAACATTTTCTTCCTCAATAAATTAAAAAATGATATAAAAAAAAAGCAATAAATTTTAAATAAAGGCAATTTTTGCAGGATCCACTTGCATATGAGTACCTTTATGGGTCCCTTTAGTGCCAGCTCCTACTTCTTCTAAAGATGTCCGGCCATGGCCAGCTACTACGACAAATTCAACAACGGCAGCGAACGTGCACTAGAAGAACGCCTCTTTCCGCTACACAATCGCCGCTACCAGTTTAACAACAACAACAACAACAACGGCAACCACAACAACAACAACAATGGCGCCGACACGGACCGAGCTGCCATCTGTTGGCGAGCAGCCACGAAACGGTGCGACACAAAATGGACGCTGGCGCTGTGCGGATTGGCCCTGCTGGCTCTCATAGTGTGGATGTTCTGTACGCCGTCCGCCATTGCTACCGCCTCCAATAACAACAGGACAATTGCCAACGGAACAACGTCAACCGCTTTAGCGGAAGAAGAATTTTATAGCAGTAAAGCTGCTGATGCAGCTGCTGACGGTGAGTGTGGTCTTTTCTAGCTAATGTTAATCGTTGTAATGTTATTATAGGTTACGCAATGAAAATGCGGAATTTCTTCTTCTTCTTCTTATTATTATTAGTATGTTTTTTTTTTATGTATAAAGCTAGAAGATGTTCAGTTTCTGTGTGTATAAAGTGTGCTACGACTGCTACGAGAGATTATGGTTTGTTAAAGCGCTGGCCTTCGCATCGAAAAAACCATTAACATTCTCTATGATTTATAGTGCGCGCTAGTGCTGTATCGCTAGTTTATTGAGGTGGCCTTTAATGGCGCGCTTTTTGCTTGCTTTTAGCTGGTTTTTTTTCGGCCCCCTTTTTTATTAGAGTTTCCCATGAGGGCAGCTCTGTAATATTTTTATTAGTAGGCTATTAGTGTGTTGCTTGGCAACCGTTGTTTGTGTGCAATTGTCTGTGTGCATGGCCTATCGGATTTTGTTTTATATTTATCTCTATACAATATAAGTAGTGTATAGTATATGAAATACAAAATATACATATATGTTTTGGGAAAAGGTCATCAACATCGCGCAGCTGGCATCGATTATCTCATTAAACAGATACATTACGCCTATAATTAGTCCTTATTATAAATAAACAAACTCTGTGTGTGTGTGTGTGTGTGTGTGTGTGTGTGTATGGTTTAGTTAATCATATCTAAACAATCGCTACTGTGTGGCAGCTATTGTTTTTCCAAGCAGGGCAACCAACTGCTGCTGTGCCATTGCTGCAAAATAACTAATTACTTATTGGTAGCAATGCATTTAATTCAAAAGTATCTAATTATTTGTTGGTAGCAATGCATTAAAAACAATAATAACTAAATATTAGTTGGTAGCAATGCATTTAAATAAAAAGTAACTAATTATTTGTTGGTAGCCATGCGTTTCGTTCCTATAGTGCTACCAATTGCTGTGCCATTCATATAAGATGAAAGTAACTGAATATTTGTTGGTAGCAATGCATTTAAAGGAAAAATAACTAATTATTAGTAGGTATCAATGCATTTAAAGGAAAGATTACTAATTATTTGTTGGTAACAATGCATTAAAAGCAGTAGCAACTAAATATTTGTCGGTATCAATGCATTTAAAGGATAAATAACTAATAATTTGTTGGTAACAATGCATTTAAAGGAAAAGTAACGAATTATTTCCTGTTGGCAATGAATTTAAATAAAAAGTAACTAATTATTTGTTGGTAGCCATGCGTTTCGTTCCTATAGTGCAACCAACTGCTGCGCCATTCATATAACATGAAATTAACTAAATATTTTTTGGTAGCAATGCATTCAAAGGAAAAATAACTAATTATTTGTTGGTAGCAATGCATTTACAGAAAAAGTAACTAATTATTTGTTGAAAGCAATGCAATTATTGAAAAAGTTATTGATTATTTGTTAGTATCAATGAATTTTAAAAATGAAGTAACCAATTATTTGTTGGTAGCCTTGTTTTCGGTCTCTATAGTGCTACCAACTGCTGCATCATTCCTATAAGTGGAAAGTAACTGAATATTTGTTGGTAGCAATGCATTTATAGGAAAAATAACTATTTTTTTGTTGGCATCAATGCATTTCTACAAAAAGCAACAGATTATTATTGGCAGCCATGCTTTTGGTAACTTTGGTGACATCGTGATTCACTCATTTCGCTGCTTCTGTGCTTGCTGCAAGCAACTTAAGCATGGTAATTGATTAATTAAGCATTAATTAAAGACGAAAAAACTCATTCGAAGGTCGGATTTGACGAAATACTATATATCGAGTTTGCTTATTTCAGTCGATGTGACATTTGTAAGGATTTGCATAAGTGGGCAATAAAACGACAAACGAAGTGCGAAAGCGAAAAAAGAAAAAAAAAACACAAAAAGCGGCTATATTTGTAATTGCCAATAATAATTGCGAAACATAACGTGTTGGTTTTAATTGGCAGGTCAATTATTTATGTTTCGGCTGTTGTATTTTTAGATGAAGCGCTTAAAACTTATTTGCGAATCCCGAAATACTCTCGTGATGTACTATATGTTGAAGGTCGCAGTTCTGCTAAACGTTAAAAGACTTGAAATTGCTTTTGAAACATAAAAATTATGGTGTTTTTTTTTTTGGGTTTTTGCAGCGGCAGCAGCAATTGCAGAGCAACTAGATGGCGCTCGCGACCAAGAGCAAGACGAAGATGTGCAACTGGTGCGACCCATCAAGCAAGGACCCAAACTGCACAACCACGACATCATCTACGACGAGATGCGCAACTCTTCCAGCAGGAGACATCTGGATGATCCTGCGGATCATTTGCATAGCGGACACTTCCGGGATCGCGGTGCGGAAGTTTGGGACCCGCATCCGGAGTACTTAATTGATGCATTCCATCGGAAATTTTTGCTTATCCTGGCGCAAGATCCCAAATTTTCTATGCCTAATTTAAGAGTAAGTAATTAGTTATTATCTATTCAATGTATTCAATGCACTTATAATTGTGGCGCCACCTATAGTTGACATAACAATTTTGACAGGTTTCAAATAATAAATTAAACTTAGGTTATGTTGCAAAGTAGTTAATGTTGGAAATAATTAGGGGGTACCACATTTAAACTGTACTACATTAAGCACTGTTTTGTTTATTATTCACTTATTTAAATATTTTGGAAATTTGGTTTTAGGTTATCCACGTGTGGCAAAACTACAGCGAGCGCATTAACGTCACCAACACCAACAGAGGGTGCTACTATACCGGAATCGTAAAGGACGATCCTTTAAGTCACGTAGCCGTTTCTCTATGCAATGGAATGGTAAGTTTTATTGTTATGCGTTATGCAGAATAATCGGACGTGTTTAATGTTATAAACAACAACAGTTCCAAGAATTTTTAATTCGTAAAAACTAGTTCTATTTCTATTTCAACGATAGGCAACACAACTAACTTGTTTTTGCGTTTTTTCTTTTGTTTACGGTACCATATTTAGACCGGCTACATTAAAACGAGCCATGAAAACTTCTACATAAGTCCCAAGGAAATGTACACCACCGAGAAACTGCTGGATAGTTCTTTGCATGAAATGCGACGTTTAAAAGACGACGTTCTTTCTTTCGATGAAGACATTTTGCATGCAAAGAGTCAAAGCAGTAGACACAAGCGATACGTGGATTACGATTACGATGATGAAGTCTACAGAGATGACCTGGTGTATAATACCCACGAGGAGGGACGTTACGTTCAACCGCAGACCATTCAAGTGATAACCAAACCGTATTTCATTGCCACGATGGTTGTGGCTGACCGCAAAATGGTGCAGTACCATAAGACGCAGGAAACGTTGTACCATTACATTCTGACGCTGATGGCGCACGTTGCTTTGCTCTACAAAGATGCCACGATTGGTAATCCCATCACTTTAGCTGTCGTCGATATAATTATATTGAGAGATGAGGAATTTACTAGTCCTACTTCTAAGGGTAAGAGAATTTTTTAATGTGTAGGGTGGTCGTCTCAAACTGTTCAGGTTTTTCATGAAGTTCTTTCAAAAGAATCAAAATAGACAGAAATTTTTCGATCACTCTTCTCATTTCTTTATTTTTGAACCGATTGCTACCAAATTTGGATGGTCGTCATTTTTACGTCTCCTCCGTTTTCACCGGAAATGGCCATTGCTTTTGATTGCCATGTTGCCATTTAAAAATCAATAGTTGGGGCCATTTCCGGTGAAATCATTTTTACATAACTTCCGGTTTCCCCGGCCAAATGGCCACAACTTCTGATTTTTAAATGGCAACACTGCAATCAAAAGTTGTGGCCATTTCCTGTGAATCCGGAAGTGATGTAAAACTGACAACCATCCAAATTTGGTCAAAAAACGGCTCAAAAATAAAGAAATGGTCGAAGTGGTCACCCTGTACTCGTATATGAAAATTTAATTTTTGGTATTCCTTTTTGTTTGATTAGAGATTCTGAAGAAGTTTTGCGAGTTCCAACAGTCGCACAGCCGGAAGATGCACGACGTGGCTTTGCTGTTGACGCGAGATGTGATCTGCAAGAATGCTTCGGTGCAGTATTGCACCACTTTGGGCGTTGCCGAAGTGGGCTCGATGTGTCAGCCCGCATCCAGTTGCGCCATTGTTCGCGACAAGGGACTTTCCACTTCCTATACCATTGCCCATGAACTTGGACACGTTCTCAGGTATTTGCTTTCTCTTATTCTTCATTTTTTTTTTCTTATTTATTTATTTATTTCTATTGTTATTTTATAATAATTAATAATACGCAATATACAGGGTGATCAGTTTTTCAAATCTTAATATGGGTAACTTCTATGACACAGAAATGTTTTCTGATTTCAACGATTTCAATTTTTATTCTCCATTTATATCCTCTTTCAAAATTCTTATAAAATAGCAGAATAGTTAAGAAATCTATTTAAAAAAAACCTTATTAATATTTGTCAAACAGATTACCCTGTATAATTCAGAAATACATAAATACAGGTTAATTCTTATAGTTGGATAAGACCACCAAGTTATATACAGGGTGATTGAAACTAGTTCCTGCTTACTTTGAAAAAAAAAGAAAAAACTAAAAAAAAAAAACAATAAATAAAAACTGAAAAGTTTTCACAATTAATAAAAGTTTTAAATTGCAATCCGTTGATTAATGGTTTCTTATTTGTTTAGCATGCCTCACGATGATGACCGCAGGTGCCAGAAATTCCACGACGGAACCAAAGCCACCAACATAATGAGCAAAATGTTACATAATGACACCAAACCTTGGTACTGGTCAGCTTGTTCCAGACATTTCCTCAATGAATTCCTCAAGTAAGTCTCCCATTTTTTCTTTCCTTTTTCTAAAAAAGAAAAAATAATAACTTTCTTATAGTTTTAAATTTTTTAATAAAAAAATAAAAGCTAAAAACAAAAAGTAAACAAAAAATTAGTAAAATTAAAAAAAAAACATTAAAATAATATACCGGGTGACACAAATTTTGCCACCACCGCAGCCATTTCTTTATTTTTGAACCAATTTTTTCCAAATTTGCAATAAATTCACAAAAAAAACATTTCCAAATAGACTGGATTGATGTAGTTTTTATATTACTTTTGGCCATTTTCGGTGAAACTAGAAGTAATATAAAAGTGACATCTATCCAGTCCAATTGGAAATGTTTTTCTTTAATGCTTTATTGAAAATTTGGTTACAGTCGGTTCAAAAATGGTGAAAATGGTAGGGATGGTAGTAAAATTTGTTTTCCGTTGGTTGTCATGGATTTGTTTATAAAGTGATGACGTGGTGGGCTGCCATTGGCTGCTGCAGCAAATCCATGATGGCCGCCGAACAAATTACTTGTATTCCTTAGCAACAACCACTACTTAGCTACAATTTTAAATGAATTTTTTATCCGTAAAGCTCCCCAAAATCCCGCTGTTTGCTCGACGAACCGGAGCGCGACATGATCGACAGCGTCTTTGACAGTTTCCTGCCCGGCGAGAAGTTCGCCGTGAACAAACAATGCGAATTGGAATTCGGCAGCGGCTCGCAAATCTGCTCTTTCATGGTGGGTAAGTTTCCCGCCCCAAAACGATCTTCTCTAAAACGAGCAATCGCTTTTCTTTTCTCTTCACCATAAATACCAAAAACACCAAAAAACAAAAACAAAAACAAATGGAACGAACAACAGCCGTATTGCGGTTCTTTGTGGTGCACAAACGAATCGGTCGGCGAGTCCGGCGGCTGCAAGACTCAGTACATGCCGTGGGCGGACGGCACCGACTGCGGTAAGGACTCGTGGTGCCATCACGGCAAGTGCATCGCCAAGAACAAGCTGTCGATGGTGGCGGGCGGCTGGGGCAATTGGAAGGAGTGGGGAGAGTGTTCGCGCACTTGCGGCGGCGGCATTTCCGTCTCCATCCGCGAATGCAATAATCCGCCGCCGGCCAACGGCGGTCCCTACTGCATCGGCGGCAGCAAACGCTACCAGTCGTGCAACACGAACAACTGCGACAGCAATCCGCCGGATTTCCGCGAACTGCAATGCGCCCGCTTTAACGGACAGACCAAAGGGGTTCCCAATTTGTCACAGGATGTTGTATGGGTACCTAAATATGGCACTAGTAAGTTTTTCTTTACTTTTTACTTTTTTTTTGTTGTTGTTTGCTTTCTGCTTTTTTGTTTTACGTTGGTTGTTATGGATTTGCTTACAAAGTGATGACGTGGTGGGCTGCTATTGGCTGTCGGAGTAAATCCATGATGGCCGCTGAACAAATTACTTGTTTTCCTTAGCAACTACGTCAAGACAATATAAATTTTCAATGATTAATCATTTTATCAATTGAATATTGGCATTTTTTTGTTGATCTTTAAGAAAACTACAAATTATTCAGTCGTGTTAAGTTTTTTAAAATTTATTTTCAATTTTCAAATGCTTGCTGTTGGCTGCAATGGATTTGTTTACAAAGTGATGACGTGGTGTGCTGCCATTGGCTGTAACAGCAAATCCATGATGGCCGCCGAACAAATTGCTTGTTTTTCTTAGCAATTACTTCAAAATAATTTAAATTTTCAATGTTTAATCATTTTATCAATTGAATATTTGCATTTTTTTTTGTTTATCTTAAAAAGAATTACAAATTATACAGTCACGCTTTGTGTTTATTGATTTATATTGTCTTTCTTTGTTTTGCTGGAGGTTGTTATGGATTTGTTTGCAAAGTGATGACGTGGTGTGCTGCCATTGGCTGTAACAGCAAATCCATGATGGCCGCCGAACAAATTGCTTGTTTTCCTTAGCAACCACACTACCATACCGATTTTACCATGAAATAATTAAATAATAAGAAAAAAATTGCATTTTCCAGCAAATCCCGACGACTACTGCAAACTATACTGCCGAGTGAAGGATTCCAGTCCGTACTACAAGCTGAGCGAGAAAGTGCTCGACGGCACCAAGTGCGGCCTGAACAGTTTCGACATCTGCGTGAACGGCATGTGCCAGAAGGGCGGTTGCGACAATCAGCTGGGCTCGAACGTTACGCTGGACGAGTGCGGCGTCTGCGGCGGCGACAACAGCACCTGCCACGTCGTCAGCGGATTCTTCAACGCCTCCACGTACGGCTACATGCACGTCACACTGATCCCGCGCGGTAGTTCCAACATACGCATCATTCAACGAGCGCCGACCAACGTGCCCGACGACAACTACCTGGTGCTCAAAGATCCGGGACCACCCGCAGCACGCTACCTTCTCAACGGCAACAGCATCATCAGCAGCTACATGAAAGACATTGTCCACGGAGGACTCACCTTCAAGTACAGCGGATCCAATCAGTCGATGGAGGAAATAACGTCGCCGCGTAAAGCCAAACTCACGAAGGACCTGGTGGTGGAAGTGCTTTGTGTTGGATCGCTGGATGCGCCCAACGTTTACTACAGCTACACCATCGGCATCCAGGAGGCGGCGCGCGACGTGCAGCCGGTGGAGAAGTGGGGCGAATGCGACGCCATCTGCAACGGCGTGCAGTATCCCGTGGACTGCTCTGCGGAAGAATGCCATCGGATGCAGCAGTGCAATACGCACTGTTATCTGCAGTGGTCGGTCCGCGCGCAAGAACAGTGTTCCAGCCATTGCGGCCATGGGTAAATTTTCATTTACTTTTCATTTCTTTTTTGCTGTTTAAAATTGAGAAAATCTTTAAAATGTTTGTTTTTCTTGAAAAGGTTTCAAAGAGTTCACTACGATTGCATGAAGGTGACCAACACGCACCAGGAAGTGGTGGGACAAGGACACTGCCATAGATTGCCGCGGCCTGCTGCTGAGGTGCCCTGCACCGGCAGCTGCGAGGTCCATTGGTCTTATACTGCGTGGACGAAATGCTCGCGCAGTTGCGGCTCGGGAATTCAGACGCGCTCTGCAATCTGCGTGGACGGCCACAATGAGCCGGTGGAGGAGTCTAAGTGTATGGCGGCACCGAAGCAAGAACTGCAGCAAAGTTGCAATGCCATTAAGTGTCCTAGTTGGTCGTACGATAATTGGGCTCCGGTGAGTGTGTTTTCTTTTACTTTTAATTTGACTAATTTTATTAACTTTTTTTTTTAAGAGTTAAGCATTGACTAATCATTTTACTTATTAATTAATTAATTAATTACACTTATTAGTCAATGAGTTAGGAGTAAAAATGAATTGCATTAAAAAGAAGGTTCAAAAAAGTCTTTAAAAACTGATTTTTTAAGTTTTGATATTTATTAAACGTTGAATGGATCTTCCATTTAACAATTATTAAAATTGTTTTCTGAATTTTATTAAAACTTTATTATTTTTTATTGAAATAACTTTGGTTTTGGTTTTTAAAGATTTAAAAGAAGTTTTACAATTCAATAAAGTTTTTTTGAGTTATTTAAAGTTATAAAAAATGTTTTAAAAACACCATTTAAAATTATTGTTATTCTTAAATAATGAAGCCAAATTGAAAAAAATAATTTTGGAAATTTAGTTTTCCGAATTTTATTATTTTAAAACTTTATTTTTTCAACTGAAAGAATTTTGATTTTCTTTTTTTAATGATTTAAAAGAAGTTTTACAAGTCAAAAAAGTTCTTTTGAGTTATGTAAAGTTAAGAAAAGTATTATAAACTCAGTTCAAAATTATTGTTATCCTTAAATTATGCGGTCAACTTGAAAAAAATAAATTTAAAAATATAATTTTCAGAATTTAATTATTTTAAAACATTTTTTTTTCAACTGACAGAATTTTGAATATTTTTTTTCAAGATTTAAAAGAAGTTTTACAAGTCGAAAGTACTTTTGAGTAATTTTAAGTTATAAAAAGTTTTTAAAACACTGTTCAAAATTATTGTTACTCTTAAATTATGCACTTAACTTGAAAAATATAGTTTTAAAAATATAATTTTTATAGTTTAATTATTTTAAAACCGTATTTTTTCAACTAGCATAATTTTGATTTCCTTTTTGATGATTTAAAAGAAGTCTTAAAAGTAAAAAAAAAATTTTTGTTATTTAAATTTAAGAAAAGTATTAAAAACACCGTTTAAATTATGCAGACAACTTGAAAAAATATTAAAAAAATTATAGTTTTCAGAGTTTAATTATTTTAAAACATTTTTTTTCAGCTGACAGAATTTTGAATTTCTTTTTTCAAGATTTAAAAGTAGTTTTACAATTCAAAAAAGTTCTTTTGGGTTATTTAAAGTTTTAAAAAATGTTTTAAAAACATCGTTTAAAATTATTGTTATTCTTAAATTATGAAGTCAATTTGAAAAAAATAATTTTGAAAATTTAGTTTTCCGAATTAAATTATTTTAAAACTTTAATTTTTCAACTGGCAGCATTTTGATTTTCTTTTTTTAATGATTTAAAAGAAGTTTTACAAATTAAAAAAGTTTTTTTGAGTTATTTAAAGTTACAAAAAATGTTTTAAAAGCACCGTTCAAATTTAATGTTATTCTTAAATTATGCAGACAACTTGGAAAAAATAATTTTATTTTATTTTTTATTTTATTTTATTTTTTTCAACTGGGTGAATTTTGAATTTCTTTTTTAAAGATTTTAAAGAAGTTTTAAAAGTTAAAAAAGTACTTTTGAGTTATTTAAAATTATAAAAATCGTTTTAAAAACACCGTTGAAATTTATTTCTATTCTTAAATTATGCATCCAGCATGAAAAAAAAAATAAACTGAAAAATAATTTTTACAATTTTTCATAATTACTTTAAAAAAGTAATGCTGAAAGTAATCGTAAAATCAAATTCCCGTTAATAAAAAAAACAAAACAAAAAAAAACAAGATAACAAAAAAAAATTATTTATTTTAACATAATGAAAAACAATTCGTTTTCAGTGTTCAGTGACCTGCGGGAGCGGCTTCCGCATGCGTCCGTATTACTGCCAAGTGGACAACGTGGTCTACGACAAGTCCTACTGCGACGAGGACGCTCTGCAAGTGGTGAAGGAGCCGTGCAATGCGGGCGTCTGCTCCAAGGGCCACTGGGAGACGTCCGAGTGGAGCGAGTGCAGTGCCGCGTGCGGCGAAGAAGGCGTCCAACGGAGATCGGTGCGCTGTGCGGGACGCAGCGTTTGCGACCACGCCACGCGGCCGCAAGAGACGCGCTCCTGCAGCGGCCGCACTGCCTGCAGTCGCGAAGTGGACGACTCCGTCACGTCGAATTTGGTCGAGCAGCACTTGGAGGCGCGGTGGGTCGTCGAAGAGGGCGGCGACTGTAAGTGCAAACTGGGCTACCGAAACGTGAAGATCAGTTGCCGCGGACGCGGCGGTATTCCACTCTCGGATGCCTTGTGCGCCATGCAGAAGCGGCCGAAGAACAAAGTGCACTGCAAGTGCACCGCCAAGAGGCTCATGCAGAAGAACCCGCCGGCGACTTCCACAGCTGTTTCTTTTATTAAAGGCGGCACGTTCGTTTGGAGGACTTCCAAGTGGAATGCGGTAATTTTTGTTTTATTTTTTATTTTTTCTATTTAAAAAAAAAGTTGTATTATTTTTATTTTAATTTTTGTTTGTTTTGTATTGTGGTAAAATGAATTTTTGTTTTGTCTGGTAGTGTTCAAAGAAGTGCGGCAGAGGAAGACAAACGAGACAAGTGTCTTGTTACGCTAACAATGCCACGAAAGTTGTGGAGCCTTACTGCAAGAAGCAGCGCAAGCCGAAGACGTGGAGACATTGCGAGCGGTACAATTGCGAATTTGCTTGGGTGGAAGGCGAATGGTCTGCGGTAAGTGTTATCACTTTTTTCTTTGTTTCTTAGTTTCTTAATTTGCGATTTTGCAAAGCCTTTAGAGGTATTTGTTTCAAATTTTTAGATTTTACAGGTTGCCATTATATTTTTACAGTTAAAAAGAAAATTATTTTATTAAAAAGTTAAAAATATAGTTTATAGATTTAATTTGAAATTTCACGGTCGAAATTTTAATAGTTAATTTCGAAGTTTATTTTAACATTTTACATTTCTTTTTAATGAAATTTCTGCAAAACAAGAATAATTGTTTTATTTCTAGGTCTAAATTAACATGAATAGTGATGAAACTTTTTGTTTTAGATTGAGAAAACGAAAAATTGAAATCAGATTTATTTTATAAAGTTAAGTTATTGTCAAAACTTAAATCAAAACTTAACAAAAAGTTTTAAAAAATATGCTTAACATTAATTTTAAGTGATAAAAATTAGGTCGTTGATTAAATAAATTATTTAAAGCTTCCAAAATTTCAATAAGAAGTTAATTTCGAAGTTTATTTTAACATTTAACATTTCTTTTTATTGAAATTTCTGCAAAAAAAGAAAAATTGTTTTATTTTTTAGGTCTAAATTTACAAGAAAAGTAATGAAAATTAATGTTTTAAATTGAAAAAACGAAAAATTGAAAACAGTTTAGTTTTATGAAATTAATTTATTATCAAAACTTGACAAAAAAGTCTAAAAAAATATGCTTAACATTAACTTTAAGTGATAAAAATTAGGTCGTTGATTAATTAAATTACCAAAAGCTGCCAAAATTTGAATAAGAAGTTAATTTCTAAACGATTATTCTATCATTTTACATTTCTTTTTATTGAAATTTCTGCAAAAAAAGAATAATTCTTTTATTTTTTAGGTCTAAATTTACATGAAAAATGATGAGACTTTTTGTTTTAGATAGAAAAAAACGAAAAATTGAAATCAGTTTTGTTTTATAAAGTTAAGTTATTATCAAAACTTAAATCAAAACTTAACAAAAAGTTTTAAAAAATATGCTTAACATTAATTTTAAGTGATAAAAATTAGTTCGTTGAATAAAAATAAATTATTAAAAGCTGCCAAAATTTCAATAAAAAGTTAATTTCTGACCGTTTAATTTAACATTTTACTTTTCTTTTTATTGAAATCTGCAAAAAAAGAATAATTGTTTTATTTCTAGGTCTAAATTTACATGAAAAGTGATGAAACTTAATGTTTTAAATTGAAAAAATGAAAAATTGAAAACTGTTTTGTCTTATGAAATTAATTTATTATCAAAAGTTAAATCAAAACTTTACAAAAAGTCTATTAAATTATGCTAATATTAATTTAAAGTTTTAAGTAATAAAAATAAGGCCGTTGATTAAATAAATTATTAAAAGCTGCCAAAATTTCAATAAGAAGTTAATTTCTAAACGTTTATTTTAACATTTTACATTTCTTTTTATTGAAATTTGTAAAAAAAAATGAAAAATTTTATATTTTCAGTAAACCTTTTGCCAAAACTTACAAAAAATAATTTCTAAAATTAAATAATAAAAAGAACTATTAAAATTAAATGAAAAACATACAAAATAATTCAAAAGTTATTAAAAATTAAAAATATTTAAGAAAAATTCTTAAATTTTTTTTTTTAACTCAAAATGTAATTTCCTTTTCAAGAAAATTAAAAACAAACCATTTTTAACATGTAATAAAATTAATTTCAGTGTTCGAAGAGCTGCGGAAGCGGCATCCGCAACCGCACCGTAACCTGCCACCGAGTGCTGCCCGGCGAATTCATCGACCCAGCACCGCTGACCGGCGCCTCCTCCTCCTCCTCCTCCGACGACTCGCTGCACCGCTGCAATCCGTACGAGAAGCCGCAAGGAAGCGGCCACTGTCTGGAGGCGCAGTGCGGCGACCGCTTCAGATGGCGCACCGGCCAGTGGGGCAAGTGTTCGCAGCGGTGCGGCAAGCGGGGCCGCCAAACGCGTCGCGTCTACTGTGCCAATGCCCACACGCACGAGACCGCTTCCGGTTACCTGTGCCGACGCGCCCTCAAACCGCCGCGCAAGCAGAAGTGCAACGTGCGCAAATGCACCTACGACAGTTGCAAGCACTTGCAACTGGCCACCGGTGCGCGCGTCAACGACGACTACACGCTCTTCGTTTCCGGCGCGTACGTTCAGCTGTACTGCTACAAGATGGACACGTCCGAACCGGAAGAGTTCATCAGCTTGCGGCCGGGCACCCTCAACTTTGCCGAGTTCTACGACAAGCGGTTGCGCGATCCGGACGCGTGTCCGAGGGACGGACGCCGCTTCGACGAGTGCGATTGCGACCGCGTGCCGCATCTGGCCGGACGCACCATGTTCTGGAAGGTGCGACTCAATATCACCTCTTTGCGTATCATAGGTAAGAACTTTTTGCAGTTTTTTTTTTTTAGTTTTTTAAGTATTTACTGAGGTAATTTATTGAAAAACATTTTTTTTATCTACTTTCTACAGTGATGTTCCATTAAGTAGAGGAAAATAAGATTGTGTCGAAAATATTTCATTTTTTGTTTGTTTGTTTGTTTTGTTGTTGCCGCAGCAACTAAATAAATTTTGTTTTTTGTCGCTAAGCTAAACTGAATATATCGGGTGATACAAATTTTGCTACCACTCTACTATTTCTTTATTTTTGAACCAATTTTTACCAAATTTGGTATACATTATACATAAAACAACATTTCCAATACAACTGAATAGTTGTCATTGTTACATCACTTCCGGTCACACCGGAAATTGCTCTTACTTTTGATTTTTAAACGGCAACACTGCATTTTGTCATTTTTTTTTTAATTTTAGTGGTAATTCTGAGTTTAAAAATTTAAATTTTATTTATTTTTTATTTTTTTTAGTTGCAAGAAAATCGATTTTTTAAAATTCCATCTACACTGCTGTGAAATGTTAATGAAGTAAGGTTATGTTTACAGTAATAACTTGTTTGTTTGTTGGCAGAGACGGACTTCACGTTTTCGCAACCGAGAAGTGGCAAACAAGTGGCTTACGGGCACGGCGGCGACTGTTACAGCCGCGTGGCCAACTGCATTCAGGGAGGCTTCCAGGTGGATCTCACAGGGACGTCGTTCCGCTTCGCGCATAACGTCCAGTGGACGTTTTCCGGTACCGATGCCAGTATGGATATTCGCATGAGTGTGAGTTTTTATTACTTTTTCCGCCTTTCTGAACTTTTATCACAAAAAAAAAAAAACAATTTTTTGTTTTCTGACAATTGGTAGAAATTTATAAAACTTTTTTAACCATGCCACAGATGGCATCAGTTGTTAAATTTTATTTTTTTGTCTGTTAAGAGGGAAGGTGCTATAGAATTTGCTAATGAAGTTGCATACCCGATTTTATTTTAAAATGTAGGGGGTAGATGTCTCTACAATATGATTTTCTTCGTTGACGTGCTCGGGGGATGCAACGTTGTCACCCTGACAAAGTCAAATCAGCTGATTTCATGATCCCATGAAGTATTCATGGGA